>PNEQ01001290.1:0-18985 GCA_003012365.1 Medauroidea extradentata
GGGAAGGGGCAACTTAGTCGGTCAGTACACAAACTGTATCGACTCCCAGTGCAGTGATGTTCTTTGATGTGTTTTCGTGTTGTACATATTGACTCTGAATTGTGTTCTATGACTTAAGAGACCTCATTCGGTCTCGGTGGGCGGAATGTTGTGTGTTATTACTAGTAGAATTATGTGTAAATATGCTCGGACCTATTTTTACCGTGTCGCGGAAGGATTGCCTACCCAGCAGCCTCCATCACTACAAAGACGACTCAGTGGACTTCAAGATGGCGGCGCGGTAAGTTCGTGCGATTTCGGCTCAATGTATATTGTTTACAAAGTGTGTAAAATGGTTTGATGTCTCAACAGTGAGGATAGCTGACAATGTTCCTTAATCGCAGAGTGCACGAGACACTGCATTGGGTATGTGTATTTATTGCTGGAGCGGCGGTATTTGGATATGGTGAGTTTTATTTTAATTTCGCCGATTGATGACGTCTTTCGAAGATGTGTTGTCGCGAGTATGAAACTCGCTGTATTCCTGGTTTAGACTCAAGGATTTGAGGAGGGCAGTACTTTTAAGGCTTCTAGCCTTTTTCCCTTCTGGGAAAAGGAAGAAAGCCCTACATGAATAGTAGCAGAAGAATTAAACTTTCACTATCAAATGGGGTATGGAGAAACATAATCGCGTTGTGAAGCTTACTGGTTTGACTGGACGTATCGAGCATGAGAGAAAGAGTGTGCGGTTTGTGTTGTTCAGGTTATAAAACTGTTTAGAGAGAGAGAGAGAAATTTTAAATATCAAGATTTGGACGTAATTCGATGCCTTGTGGCATGTGATTTTCTGAGATTGTAAAGAGATCATAAATTGTGTTGAGTATTGAATAATAATAATCTTAAAGTTATTACATGTTTCCTTTCTTTGCTCAAGAATGTTATGAAGGTAACCAGGTATCCTAGCTCCCCACTTAATGTAAGCCTTTATGTTTACCTCAACACATACGCGGACGGGACAAGACTCATAGAAATTTCATATCAACTAATCTACGCTTGTAGTTATTAGCGATGCTGGTTACCTTCATAACATTCTTGAGCAAAGAAAGGAAACATATAATAACTTTAAGATTATTACTATTCAATACTCAACACAATTTACAATCTCTTTATAATCTCAGAAAATCACGTGCCACAAGGCATCGAATTATGTCCAAATCATGACATTTAAAATCTCTCTCTAAACAGCACCGCTCACAATAACAAATAAGAAAATGAAAATCTGAAACAAACTTAAGGAAACTAGAATAGGACAACTCTTAACCAATTTCGTAAAACAATCTGACTCTTTGAATTTTCATGAAACTGATATTGTGCAGTGTCAAATAATTACATTGATTTATTTGGATAGACTGTCAAATCTTCAAACTTTATTTGAAAATTTTCTATATATATGAATAAAGGGCTATGCTTATTAATGGATTCGGCATAATTACGTAATAATAAAATCTTACGAGCACTCTACACTTTAACACAAACAGAGATCCATTTAGAGAAATTACACAATATAATAGAATTAATATTAACTCTTTCATGGCACAACAAAAAGTTTCATCAATAAGGATTTCTAACTTCACGTATAGATTACATTTTAATTCATTATTAGGTTAAATTGCAAACAAAATACATTATATTAAACTGAAAGCAATTACTCTACTTACAATAACGTTATCGAAAATAATACAGTAATCATATTTATTACGAATGGACTCTATATTTTAACAGCCACTGTGACAACTTTGCTATAACTAGAATTATGCTTATGTTTGTTTTTGAATGCATTTTTTTTTTCATTGGTGAATGTTAATACTAAATACTTGAACAAATTTCACTCACATCCAATGATGATATTTATGGATTGTTTCACTCACATCCAATGATGATATTTATGGATTGTGATGATGCAGAATGATTTAAGAAAATGGCAGACTGCCTATGTTTAATGATTTAGACATTATTAAATTTTAATAACACAGACATCTTTTACATGAAGGTATAAAAAAGTCCATGTAAATATTTAGGTAAAATATTGTTATTTCTCCTTCTGTTACATGGCGTTAAATAAAAGAATAGCATGCTATACAGTACAGTACTTTCAACAAAAATAATTCCATTTCTCAATAACATTCACACAAACTGCTGTTTTTGATAAACTTGTTAACTGTACACACAAAGATGCTTTTAACAATCCAACTGGTGTCTATTACATCAATAACCTGCCGCAGAGTGACCAGCAAGTGCACTCCCGTGCTGCCACGAAGGAACTGACTTGTGACTAACGCAATAACCACTTGCCACCCAAGCCTGTGTGCGAGAAGTCATTGTTGGACTATACAAACACATTTTCAAAATGTTTTTCGCACATATCTAATAAACCTTAAGTAATACTGCAAAATATGACATGTAACTTTTTGTTTATTATTTAACTATTAACATTTATTGCCTCTTGCATATTTTCTATAAAACGCTTCGTTTATGATATATGGCGCCTGAAAGACATCAAACATTCGGATGCAAAACTGATCTGTAGTAGGTTTTCGTAAATATTATGAAAACTGCTAGGTATACGAAAAAATGTGTGAGGACCTTACTTGTTAAGCAGAAAATTTTAAACATTTCTTGTCTCTTTAATTTTTCCTGTACGATGCACGGTTTTCGACTTATTGTGTTTTCAAAGTGTACATGACCACATTTTCGAATGTTGGGCAACAGCCCCCCTCCCCCCAACACGCAAGTAAATATAAATTGGCGCTCTTCCCAGAAATGACCAGGAGGGTCCAAGAAAAAAATTGTGCCAACTGCCACCTTTTTTGTGGAAAAATGCAAAGTTCCAGCAAATTTGTTCACTTACCCTCTAGGCTATACATAATGTTTACATCTGAATGGCGGACATCATTACCTAATAAATGGACGAGTTCGCCGACATCAACGGTAGCATGAAAGTAAGTGAAATCTGTATAAAAATTAACTTTCCTTGTTTACGAACAATACCTAAATCCAAATACCTCACAACCTTAACTGTTTAGGGCAATCCAAGTAACTCGACTGTTCCGTCACTGTTGCGTACACTGTATTTATAAACATTTAATGACGTTGCTGTATACTTCAAATACAAAAGGAAATAATCTTCAAGGTTCTTAAAATATGTGGGTGTTTAATATTACAGTAATTTCCTGACGTAATGTCTTACACAGAATAACAACCCAATATCGTCCACACCACAGACTTGAACGCAACTATCGTCAGATTTCTTATGTGAATACAGACCTAAGCCCAAAGAAGTACGTTAACAAATAAGGGGGCAAAAAATAGTAACTTTTGATTTTTTTCTCCATGTCATTCCAATTTTGGGAAAGTTAGGCAAGTGTTAATAATTTTCACACTCTTATTGACACATTCCAAAAAATCCTGAATTCATTTTTAGATAGATACTTACATAAGTTAAATTTGTAAGAAAATATCATCTCGATATCTCAATTGGTTTAAGAAGTACAAAGAATTAATTGAAAACACATTTTATTTTTTTAACTGCTTTCAAGGTCAAATTTTGAAACATCGTGGTATACATTTTTTAGATATCTATGCAACCATCATTCTGAAGTAAAATTCATCTTGATAACTTGATTAGTTTAAGAGACACTGAGGATTAATTAGAAAACATGTTTAATTTTTTTAACAGCCTTCTTGGATAAATTTTAAAAAATCCTACACATAGAATAACATTTTTAGTTATTAAGGTAAGCATCAATCTGAAGCAAAAGTCACCTCCATATCTCAAATGGTTTAAGAGTAATCATGAATTTACTGAAAACAAATTTCACGTCTTTTCACCCCCTTAATTTTCAGATTTCGAAAAATTGAGAAATTGGGCAATATGCATTTCTTTATGCAATATTTTGAAGTAAAAAAAAAATTACAATAGCTCTCTAGGTTAATGAGATAGCCAGTATCCGTTAAAAAACGTTTCACAGCTTTTCGCCTCAATTTTCAAATTTCGAAAAATCCCTTCTTAGTACTCATAACTTACCAGCAAAGTAATTTAAGATGAGTTACGGGTGGCTGCGGCATTTCATTAACAGGCGGGTTTTTAACATTCAGCAACAGACATTTGTTGCTCAAAAATTCCAAGTCGTCAGAAGCACATGTGAACTAGTCCTCAAGATATGTTTTCAGATGATGCAGAACCTTTATTTCAACTATGGGGAACTATTTATACCGTATCTACTCGCGTAATCGCCACATATTTTAGACCAAATTTTAGGCCCAAAAAATGGTGTGCGGCCATTATTAGGGGTTTTCAAAAAAATTACCTTCTAAATTTTTTTGGTGTAGAATATAACAAATATAAATTTTTTTATATATATATTTACCTTCTCAAAAAACAAAAAAAATTAGTTGGTGAATAGTGAACATGGAAAAATTAAGAGATTACAAAATCTTGTTAATCCATTCATGTGCGTCACTCAACGAAAATCGTTTAAAATTATCCCACATAAGACGTTTACATTTCACGGTCCATTACATGTACGCTATTATTTCTCGTGTAAGTAGTTTATAAACAAATCTCATTCACACTTAAAACGTCAGAACTCTCCAGACGCCGTTACGTTAGCAACCAACGAGCGTAACTTATCGTGTCAACAGCGCATCAACCAGCGAGCGTGACTCATTGTGTTTGGAGATAGGTCATGTAGGCGTTCTGGAGGATCTAGGCCCGCATCTGGTACCTAGATGCTCGGTTCAGCCGCCATATCTTGTAGGCATGAAACACAGAGGATCTAAATATGCGCGCATTGCAGACTGGTACTTAGATGCTCGGTTCTGCCGCCACGTCTTATAGGCACAAAAAACTGAAGATCTAGTTGTGCGTGCCGGCGCACCGCGCTTCCGATCGACGGACGTTTGCAACAGTTGCATTTTGCAGATCACATTTTTTGCCATTCTGGCTAAGACGTTTTCTCGCCGAAAGCGATAGCAAAACCTTGTCCCTTAGAAAACGTCTTAACAGAGTTTCACTGTATTGTGTCCCCTGTTGAAAAATATGGGGTGTAGCCCTTAATCGGAGTTTTTAAAATACTGCTTTAAGCCTTTCAAAATAATGGTGTGGCCATTATGCGAGTAAATACGGTACTTTACCATTTTCATTTGAATGAAGTTTCACGTATAGCCTAGGCTAAACTCTATGTCTATGTTTTCAAATTACACTTACAACTACAATATAATCCCCAAACATATCTAACAAAGTTTTTGACTGATTGGCTTACAGTAGATTTTTTATCATATACTGTATGTTACATACGTGACTAAATCTCGTGTTGTGACTGTTACAGTGTAATGCAAGGGACATGCAGTGAATGTTAAGTATCAGCGGAGTGGAATGTTTCCAGATAAGTTCTGGATAACTGAAGACCAAACTAAACTGTACAGCAACACTATTGCTGCAGCACAATTGGCATGTGAACTTCGTAGAGTTATTACGGCCTTGTAGACGCACTGCAGTTGCTGGACGTTTGCTATGCATCACTCACCACAATGACCATTTGATTACTTTTTAATGGTGTCTAGTAAAGTGTGCTGTTAACTTTAAAGAAATATATTTACTATCAGTTAAAAACACTATGGAGTTTTAGATTTGCAATCAAATTGGAAATAATATAACAAACTCAGTTTTATAATTAATTCTAAAAATAACCAAAAGCTGTCCTGTGGGAAGTAATGAAGGATATAAGATGCTTTGCTCCTGCTTTAGAATGGTTCCAAAATAATAAAATGCTTTGTTTAAGGGCAGTATGTATGTTGCCGAGAGGACGAGTCAGCTCTCTAGACCACGCGGTAAAGCTTGCAGTGGGGCGTGGCTTAGCTGCGTCTGAAGAGAGAAGAGAGGCAACAAGAGTGGAGCTACGGTGGCATGCGCCAGGTGGAGGGGGAAGGCCGTTTTTGTCACTTTTACCCTCCCTCCTTCAGTAGTGCCAGGATGTTTGTGGGATCAACATTCATGTTATCAGCCCTAGCCAACCTGTGCACTGCGCATCTATCAACAAACTCAATACAATCTAAGCGTTCCTCAATTACTATTCAGTACACTTTGAAAATATGGCTGGCAATGTACTTGACGCCATTTAATTCTGAAAGAGCCTCATCTATCAGTCAACATAACAAGTGTTAGAGAACATGGGAGAACGCTAGCGAGAATGCATTTTCACTCGCTCGCTTGCCTTTCCACGCTGTCTGTAATAAACTGAGGCACGGAAGCATTCACTGTGACATCATTCTCAGATAACAAATAGATACCGGGAGCATGGGAGAGTGCAATTTCAGTAAATTGAGTAATGGTTTCAATATGCTGTCACAAATCTAAGTAACTCGCACCCGATTAATTTCTCTGTTCTACATCACCAGAGTTAGTATAAGTTTAAATAATTTAAATGTAAGGGTTTTACTAGTTTCAACATAATATTATTATAATCATTGACCAGAAAAAATTTTGCTCTTTTAAAAACAAAATAATGAGAATACTACTGTTATTCTGTGGATTGGTGCCAAGTAATATACAAATACGAATACTCGAACTTGTTTTATTGTATTCTGCTTAAAATATATATTATAAGAACAATTATACAATTTTCATACAGTTACATAAGTCACATTTGTAAATTTTACATGTGACGTAATATTCTCATAAAATAAGGAACAGACTTTATACATTATAATTTAAATAAAAAAGAATAACACATTGCTTAACTCCAGAGTCACTTTTAATTAGGTGTGCCATTTATAAAACAAAACCTTTATTCTGCAAACCGTCATGTTCCCGCAGGAGTTAACTTGATCGTACCCAATTGTACAATTAAAAGACAATATGTACAAAGATATGCGCATTTAATTGAGCTATTCTGTGGCAATTACGTTAACTTTCTTGCAGACACGCTATAAGTAATTTGTGGGGGCAAGAATGATAGCTTTATAATACTAAACAAACACTCGGGAAAAATAATTAAAGGTTTCTTACAATTATAAAACAACTGTCAGTAGAAAGAATGAGATGTTCTTTCAATAATAAAAAATCACTCTTGCATAGCATGCGTGTGAAGAATTTAAATCTATAAATATTTCACACTGTTAATAGCCTGAATTAGTGTGCATTATGATACGCAAAGAAATTCAAATTAGTCCGTTCCAAACCGTAGCCTCTATGTATTTTACTACTTAGGGTAATACGAACCATCGCCCAGTCAGCTGCATACTCACTACAGTCAGTTAACGTGTTGTTAACACATTCTCAGATCACAAAGTGCATTAACAGTATAAGTTAAAATCTGAAGATATTATACACAAACTTAGAAAAACACTATAATATTAAACATACCCAACTTCAAAAATATTGTAACATGAAACATACACAACTTCAAAATAACTGTAACATGAACTATATACATAATAAATATTGCACGACAAAATATAGATTTTAAGTTACAATAACTTGCATGAAGAAGTGTAAACAGTGTACACTCTGACTCGCGTATAGAAAACTTGATAACGTTTCAAGAATGGTAACAGGCACTTTTTTTACTACCAGTTGTTTACACAAACAGCATAGCACCAGTATCGTACACAAACAGTCTCATGGTTGAGAAATTAGCCTAAAGAAAATTATGAAAAAATGAAATTGTTTTTTGAACGCCCGTCAAAACGCGCCTGGAGCATCAGATTCCTCTGTAACATCCCACAACAGACACAAGCCTGCAATTCCCTTGTTTACATACGTGAATGCTGCGCAGTGTGTTTCTCATTGTAAACGCCAGCAAATTTATCATTAACGTACCAGCATGCAAAAATACGATGTATTTCATCACAATGTACTAACATATTGTAACAAACACCACAAAAATACAGATTCCATAAAAAAATACCGAGAAATAAAGAGGTGATTGGCCTACATGGTAACGAGACATAATTTAAATAAAGTTACACTGAAACCTACCGTTTGTGCCTGCGAATACAATTTAACGTACATAAAAGAGCCCCAAAAATAAATCTGGTGTATAAATATACACCAGCAGCTGTGTACATATGAATAACAATGACATACGTAACAATGGAGTATGTAATCTTACACTTGTGGGCTTTCTTTAAATAAAAACATTGTCATAACACCATGATTTTTTATTCAACTCTGATTATCACATTTGCCCAAGTGTCAAAAGTAAAGGATAATTATAACACCACCAAATAAACTGTAGGACTGCGGCGTACTAAAGGTTGCTCAATTGGCACTAATGTTTTCTGTTGTTATATATAGGGGCCGGAAAATTTCGCCGATTCAATGACCTGCATGTTAGAATCCGTTGTCCTATGCGTACTCAAGCCACGTCTATTCGTTCATTGTCTGTTGTTCCACTGAGTAGCAGCTGATGGACAAATGGTCGGGGCTTGACTGTGCACAGAGAGGTGCATTCTAACATGCAGGTCATTGAATCCGCGAAATTTTCCGGCCTCTAGTTATGAAGTATATTTTAGGGGCATGATACAAATAGGCTTACCAAACATTTCAATTAACGTTTGTTGAAAAGAATTGATATAAACGTGTACTTGATATAAACGTATAGCTTGGTATCATTTTATGTTTGGTTGTCATGCATTGCAAATTTTTATAAAAATTTTATATTTTTCTGGCTGTAAATTATGGCTGACGTACAAAGTTTTAATGCAAAACCTTATATTTCAAATAGGTTTAAATGCTTTAACTACATACACATATTGAATTCTAAAATTAAGACATTTGTGAAATTATGCCTCGAGAGTTTTATTAAATTGTTGTCACATAGATTCCGGTTACTTACGTAGAAACTTTTATAATAGACAGATAGTTTGATGAAATTCTTACGTCTGTACATTAATAATTTCGTGAGGCCTATAAACTACAGAGAATTTTGTATTCTATAAGGAGTTTACAAAATGTCACTCGGCTAGCCAGAGTAGAATATAAAATATTCTCGCGTTGTTTCAATTGTAATCTGAATTAAGTTATTTTGCATCCAAGAAATAAACCAATCTTAATTACTTGTATTCAATGGTTTTCTTAACCTGGTTAATGTTTGTTAGTGAACATTCTGGTCACGATAACAAGTAAGCTTAGCTAACTCAAGAAGGTTGCTTTCTGTAAACATTTTATGACAGCTGCCGTAGGAAACAGTTGGCAAGAAGAATGGTTTCGGGTCTAGCCCCTAAAGGAAGGCTTGTACTATTATACATGAACTCTTCTGGGCCATCTTGTCCACCACAATGCCTGTGAAAGTCATAAGCTGTTATATTCGGTCACGTGGTTAGCATGAGTAGGGTGAAATGTCGCTGTGAGGAGATCAAATAGTTACACGAGTAATGTTTTTAAATGTCAAATAAGTCACGAAACCTTGAATTGCTTGCAGTCGTTTAGAAATTAACCTGGTGATTGAGCATACATGACCTCAGCGGACATGCTAAATCTAGACAGGTTCTTTAATATAACCGACTTTGGTTATTATGTTATGTAAAGTATAGTTTCCGATAGTTTAACAAACTGTAATATAATGTCTTTGTGGGATAGAATAACGTACTGTACTGTTGTGGACATACACCAATGCAATATTATGTCGTCCCAAAAGATGACGGGAGCAGATGTCAGCTCCCGAAACGTTGCGAAAGGTCAGTTTTGAGAAATCCAATATTTTCTTTTTTTGTCTTCATTGTTGTGCCATCTAGTCTGTTGTCTGTGACGTCATCGTCGTTATTCTGTCGTGTGTCCATTATTGAATTCCCCTTGTATTGTCTGTGCTGTCGTAATTGTGGTGTCCTTAGTTTTACAGATTTTTGGTTTGTCTTTCAAATCTTATTTTTGTATGTTTATTTAATTTTTCTTTATTTGTTGTTGACTAATTGCTTTATGAGATCTCTAATGTTCTGTGGTTTAGGTTTATGGATGTGTTGACTCCAGCCAAACTAGGCTGTTTAAAATTTTCTTTTAATTTATCATTTATTTTTTTCTTAGTCTCATATTAGAATTCAAAGACGACACAACATTGGAATGGCATATGTCCACAACAATACAATACGTTCTGTTGGAATATGCTGTGTGTTGCATTACATTTAATGATATTTTTATTAGGTTGTTAGGAAAGGAAACCAAATACAAATGTTAATATGTGGCGCTGGTATAGCTGGCCACTTCTCGCGCGTGAACATTATGTCACATAGAACGAACCTCGCTGGCATCACGAAAATATTGGGCCCAACGTGGAAATGTGGCACACAAATTTTTGTTGTTTCCAGTAAACGCTGCTGTTTCCTGAATAAAATAGAACTGTGAAAAAAAATTGAAATAAAAATTACTCTAGTAGTTTTATGTTTAACAGTTATACAATCAGTTTCAACGAAGATAACTATCATTGCTTAAAAAAGTTATATATTATGAATGTTATTTTTTTAATATGTAGAAGCGACTCAGTATCAGTTTAGCCTAGTTGGCGTAGGACGTTAATCAGCACTCACTTAATTTATTTATGTAAAATATAAAACACTTATATTACCAAGTTCGTCTGATTTGTAATAATTAAACCATTACAGTAGTACAATAATTATTTTTCTCGGTACTACAAGAACCGAGTTCCTTTTCGTTACTTGTGCAAAAATGTGCAGTCTTTGTTTATGGTCTTTCTTGTAGCCTACATCCATAATGAAAAAAATTCAGTTAGGTCTAAACCTATTATTCTTCTGATAAAAATTCATGAACGCTAACAAGACCGACTGACACATGAGAAGGAATGAACGTGGACCAGCGCGGCTGTGTAATAGAGGCGATAGCTGGTGTGCGTGTCCTTCACTGCCTTCCCCTACCTTGTTAGCTCGCCTCCCCGTATCTTCCCAGCTCGTCCCCATGCACCAGCCAAGGCCACACCTTCTGTCCGTTATTCTCATTGCATTGACTTGTCACCACGCACAGTGACTCTCTCCAGGGCTTGAATTCGCATAATATAAAAGTTTTTCCTCAAAATTTTCAGCGATGACCATACGGTTCCTATACATCAAAATGTTCCTAATCACAATGCACATGTTTGTATGAAATTTATTTTCTTTGAACATTTCACAAAAAAAAAAAATTTTGTCGAATTAAACAGTGAATAACTTAATTTGAAAAATGTTAAATGCAAAAACACCTTCTTACAAATACAGTTAATTATGTGAGTTCTTCAAAAATTACTTTAGTATGAATTTTCAATGTTATGTTTCATAATTAAATGATTTCTCCTGAAGGCTGAAAATCTCACAAAACAGTAATGACGGATTACATCCAGAAGACCCTTAAGGTAAAAAATCATCAGAAAGGCATATAAAGTCCACCTCTTTCAAAGAATAAAGTGTCCTTCATGCTAGATGACTCTGCCACTTTGATACAAATTGTTATGGTGTCGCAATCTCGCGACATCGGTGGCGTCGCGGAAGAGTAGGATGATGATTGCACGACCCTGAGGCGTCTGTGGCATCGCAGAAAGGCGGTCAGTGGGTACTAGGTAATCAACAAGTCACCAAAAAGTGGCAGATTGCAGCAACAGTGGTATCCCAGGAATGCGATGACTTGAAGAGTTAAGTGGGTCTTCTTAACACTTACCCAACACCTTGTAAACTCCTGGATTCAGCAGGGATTGCTCTCTGCCTCTGGGCATAGTTCGGAGCCAATCAGAGGGGAGGATTTTGACGGCCTGGTGGAGGTGCGAAGAATGGTATAAACATTGACTTGCTACCGAGGGGAGTTGGAGTTGGAGAAGAGAGTCGACAAGTGAGACTTCTGCTCCGGCAGTGATCGCACCTAGGGACTCTGGGTTCGAGTCTGGGTGCGACCCTCTGACTAGAGCTCTACCTTCAACTTTGGCACGAGCGGTGAGTTCCTGTTGGCTTAGGAAAGGAGAGCGATCCCTTACCTATCTCCTGTCTCGCCTTACCCTAATTCCCCTTCCCGGCTAAACTTTGTAACAAAATGTACGAAATCAAGATAGGTGAGACAAAACTTTCATATTTTCCAGTACTGGCCTCTCTTCATGCATGTAAATAACACACACCATATTTTTAAGAAACAAGATGCTTCTGTGAGCTATCTATTCAAAACTTCCACTAAACTAAACCAAATGTCGTCTACAATCTCAGAAAGAAGACTGAAATCGCCTAGACTAATGCAATGATGGAAAGCAGATACACTATTGATGATGATAAACTTTAACGATTGTGAATGTGGACCAATCATCAACAAAGAAGGCACTTAAGGGACAATACTGAAAATTAGTATTCAAACTATACAAATGTTCTCTCAACAAGACCACTTTTGAACTGAGGCCATATTACATTGACAATGTGAAATATAACACCTACCAAAAAAAGTGTTTTTTTTAAATAGTAAATAATTGAGCATGTTAGTGTGGAACTTCAGAACATGTAATTGGTACGTTAAAAAAATATAAATACAAAAATCTTTGATTAAATTTGAAATCCTCACACTTATGCAAATGCTTTGTACTGACATGAAACAAATTATTATTTGTCTGTTTAAAACTCATTACCAAAAATGTATACACAAATAACTAAAGATAAAAAAATTTTCAAAACTACATACAGTACAATGCTGTTAGGTCATAAGTGTCAATGGAAATATTTTTTTGTCATTCCCCAAACATGAAAGTTTTGTCGAAAATGTTTCACCAATATACCATTTTCAATCATGCATTTACTCGAAAATTAAAAAACAATATTGCAACTACCTTGAATTTCTCTACACCAGTTAAATATTTCACTTCTTCATCTTTTAGTTTTTTTATTATCTCATCTTTTTTTTTCAACTCAGATTTCAGTCTTTGAATCTCTTCCCTTTTAATTTTTTGACCTAAAATGCAAACAAAAAAAAATTTAATTAAAAAACCAACAAGATAAACAGTAATATTCATTTATAGCAACGACTAAATAATTGTATATAAAAATTCCACTTAATGCTTGTCTTCAAAAGAATATTAAAATATTAAAAAACAAATACGTAAATAAAGTTGTAGCACATTTCTTAAGCAGGTGGTTTCTGAACAAGACAACTTCAGCATATCGAGCGGGTCAATTTTCTTGTATTAAACTTGTATGAAATTATTGAATGCCATTAGATAACTTTTGGGTCTTAAAAATGGATAGAAAAATTAATGCTATTATTATTACACTACAGCAATATTTATTTATGTTTACTCACTCAACCACACAAAGAGGCACAAGGGTTGGCTAAGTTGACAGAACATATGGTTAATTCTACAGCAAAGGATAATGCAAAATTTGTAGACTTTCAATTGTAAAAGTAAGATTCAGAAAGAAATTACACAAGTTCAAGCAGGAAAAAATGCCCCTAAAATGTACGAGGAAACTGTAACAACACAAGAGTAGATTGGAAAGGGAGGGAGCGTTCAACAATTAGAAAGAGAAAAGGTCAATAATAACAGCGACAAAATTAGACTGTATGACCTGTCAAACTAAATAATTTCAAAAATCAAATACAGTAAAACTATAAATCATGGATTCTAGAAACATCGTGGTATGGGAGAAAGAAATGTAATGGTTGTAGAAGAGGGACAGTGGTAAATTGACGGTGTCTTGGATGAAAACAAGCTTGGGAAAAAGAGTTGTTTGCACAGAAGGTGAACATGTGTGTAAACTGATATTACCAATAGATCAACAAAGATCATAAGTGCAAGTTGTAAGAAAAAACTCTTGAGATTGGGGTGCTGAAAACTGTATACGAAGAAGTTTGAAAGGAAGGTAGTAGTCGATTTCAAGAGGTTATACCTAGAATGGGTACAAAATAAAGTAGGTAATTTTGCTTTGACTACAATTTTGAGTACTGAACTCAAATAATATTGTAGTAAGAAATAATGTAAACGATTTATTTTAACAGCAAATGTAATTTTTTTAATGCTTGATTTACCACTGAATTAGTAAAGTTTATGTTACAGATTTACTTCCTGACTACCAACAAGAATGAAAGCTATTTGGACTGTAGTCCAGTCTAGAGCAAACAGTATAAAAATTTTTTTGGGCGTGCTTTGTTGTTGAAGAATCTTAAGTTCTACATGGTTAGTTGACAAGTTCAAATAAGAGTAGAGAGAAAGTGGTTATGGCAGCAGTCCAAGCTAACAGTATTACGTAGGTATTGTTTTGGAAAGCAGCCCAATTGAATAAATAGTTCTGTATGTGAAAGAAAAAAAATTTAAATGTTATAGTAAGGTTATGACAGCAGTCTAGCTAAAAAAATAATTAAACTTGAATTTGTTGATTGTTACTAAAAAAAATTTGTAGAATATTTAGAAAGATAATGTAAACTCAGCAAAGTTGCTATTTATACACCATATAAAGTTTTATGTTTGTCAAAAATAGTTGAAACTGTCACGTTGGAAAAATTATTTGAAATTGTTTTTGGGTATCATGGCTGGATTTTTAACAGTTTGAATTAGAAATTACTTGACTTGGAGTCTGTGACTTGTGTGTGTGTGTGTGTGAGTGTGTATGTGTGTGTGTGTGTATGTGCGTGTGTGTGGGTATGTGCGTGTGTGTGGGTGTGTGCGTGTGTGTGTGTGTGTGTGTGTGTGTGTGTGTGTGTATGTGCGTGTGTATGTGCGTGTGTGTGCGCGCACGTGTGCGTGCATGCGTGCATGTGTGTGTGTGTGTGTGTGTGCAAGCATGCATGCATGCATGTGTGGGGACGGGAAAGGAGGTCTAGGCATTCTTTGGGTAACCATGTGTGCTTCCTGATATTCAAAATGGCGCTAGAGATTTGGTCAGTACGTCCAAATGTGATTCCAGGTCACTCCCATCTATCTCTTAAGGTTTTCATCTTTAGGAAAACTGTTAACAACATAAATTATTGAATTTTGTTTGCTTTTTGGATTTCTATTGCATGCTGTGATTAATAACCATTTATTTCGGAAAAGGTATTTGTCAATACTTATAGGTAGGACCATGATTTTGTTGTGAAAAGATTTTTGCCCCACTTAGTTTCAGCGTCTTACATGCAAGCAGCAGCACTGCTTCATGGTTATGAGCAGTGCGTCATTTTTCAGACTTGTCTCTCATGACTGCACCAATCTGAGTAAGACGAATTATGACACCGTACATCTGTAATTTTTCCAAGGCAAGTGTAAGTAAAATCATCCAATCATAGACGTTGTAGCAGAACAGCAGATGTGCACATAACATATTGAAACCAAATGTTGCAAAAATCTTTTCACCATAAAATTGTGGCTCTACATATAGGCGTTTATATCACTCTTGTTAGATGTCTTTCTTTAGGGTGATAAATGTTAATTATGATTAATGACCACCCAACCCCTGTGTCTCGACAAGAGAGGAATTCACGATGGCACGGCTAGTTCAGTGGAGAGCCTGTTATAAGTGATAGTGGCCCAGTAAGGCACAATGCAAGAGTTTGTGTGTGCAACTCCCCTCTCACTCCAGCACCACATGGTAACATAACCTATGGGTGCCTTCGTCCTTGCCTTCATCTGAGATATCTCGTCTATCAGCAATAATGAAAGGGTTTGCATTGCATGGTAAGAGTACTAGGACGTTTGACTCGGGGAAAAGGTTTTGATGATGAGGCCTTCAGTAGAAGCTACCACACAAAAACAGAAACTTGTTTCTTTAGACGTAACAACTGTTTGCTGCTGCATGCATTGGCTGGAGTGACTTGGTGCTGCGCAAGCCTGGATCTTTGACATGTGGCAGAGCACTACATGACTCTGGGGTTCTGCATATATTTTAGGATATACCTACCTCGGCT
Source organism: Medauroidea extradentata (assembly GCA_003012365.1). Classification (NCBI taxonomy): domain Eukaryota; kingdom Metazoa; phylum Arthropoda; class Insecta; order Phasmatodea; family Phasmatidae; genus Medauroidea; species Medauroidea extradentata. Next base: position 15,866 of record PNEQ01001290.1, read on the forward strand.
ACTGAATGTTATTGTGGGGAAAATATCCAACCCGGAGGAAGTGGCAACTAGTGGGTGAGACCATTTTTGCAAGCTACCTGCTTGCAATCTATGAGCTATGTCACATGATCATTGTCAAGTCAGAGACTCAGGTACTTGCAAAAGACCCAGCAACTGAGGAAACTGCTGCATCAGCACAACCGCTTGCAACTCATACAACACACAGACATGATGGACAGTAGTGGATATCAACAACAGTGTTGGCGACATCCTGAGGCAAAACTAGAGGCAAGTTAGTGGAGAGTATGTGTGAGCAATTGGCCAACGCTATAAGGAAGTTTACAACATGTCCTAAGCCAATGGTGAGAAAAAAATCTGTAATACACTGAACATAAGGCAGCTGCACAGGAGATGTGAAAGTGTCTTGCCAATAGCGGACAGATGTGAGCCACTCAGAATTACAACTAATCATCAAAGGGATGGATTCCACATTCTGCACAATTTATTTCCCATCAGTAAACTATACAGTAGCAAAGTGCCAGTCATTCACTTCTTGCAGCAAGACCTGAACAGCTGGCAATGCTAGATCTGTAGTCTGTCAGTGAAAACCAAGGTACACCAGTTCTTAACTGTCATAGAACAATGAGAGTAGGGTCACAGGAGATACCTGTGTTCTAGGGATGAGGGATAGTTATGGGGTTCGAGGTGGGAAGTGAAGTTCGAATGTCAATAACTTGGTCTCATGCAATCCCAAACAAATTTTATAAGTAGCTTAGAACTCATACATATCAATTTATGCAAAGTCCATACTGTACTACACTACAGTTCTAAATGTATTCATTTCTGAAAAGAAAAAAATGAAGCTGCATATCTCAATTCAGAAGAAAGACAAATACATACACCTCAACAACTTGCAATAACAGGTAACTATTTACAACCAAAAGTGTTAATGTGCAGCTAGAGTCAAATTACATGTGCTATAAGACAACTTCAGTTTGTGTACTTGTCAGCCAAATAAATAACGTTTTACAATCACTTAATTTTAATAACTCTTGGTTAAAAGCGACAAAACCACAAAACCGTTAAAATTAACAACAGTTTTGTAATCTGCTCCTAAGGGCTAAAATAATATTTTAAAAATTTCAATTTTCTTAGTAAAAACTGACTTATTAGTTTTCAATACACGTACACATTAAATTACAGATACATATTTTGTTATTCATTTCACAAAAACATTTGGGTAGTAAAATAAGAACATTTACAGTAAATAGGGGAAAAAAAGATGTAAAAGATTTAACCTACCCAGCAGGCAGCGATGATATTCATCTCTTAGCTTGATATATGAATTGGACTGTTCATTCTTTGAAAAATTAGTATTGCTGTAGCTACTTTTTTTAGCAATTCCAAGCTGAATCATAGAATCAGTGAATAGAGAATCCTCATTATTAAGAATACCCAGGTGTGTAGCATTTTCATATTGCTGAAGGTCAAATTTCAGCCCTTCGACTTCTTTCTAAAAGAAAATAAAAATTGTGGACACACAACATTGCCACCTTCCTACATACTAAATTACAAAAACATTGACAAACACATTTTTTTACCGTGTTAAGAACTATGCAGTAATTAAATTTAAAAAAAAAAATAAGATATGACAAAAAATACTTTAAAATTCTCAATTTACTGTACAGGTATGCACGAAGTTACATAAGATGCAACTTAAGTGTAAATTTGCAGTTACACAATTTTCTGAGCAAGATGCGCCGGCATGATTAAGCGCAGGATGTGTGGTGGCAAAAACAAAACAGCTCGTGCAGCACATGTGTGATGCTCGCTGTCTCTCTCCCTCTCTTCTCAACAGCTGCCAACAGCAGTATCGCTTATTATCTCACGTGAAGTGGAAGTGTCTATGTAGGGTGTACAACCACATTGTTTGTTCACTGGTAAAATGTTATTGAAGCGTAAGAATGAGTGATCAAACCAGGTAGTCAAAAAAAAAATAGGTCTACAAATAAATAAGAAGAATGGTTAAATATACTGCAAGCAGAAAGTATCACGATGGTAAAACACTTTCAACAGTTGCTGGAAAAACTAATCATCCTGTTTCAACTGCGAATACTATCATGAAAGGGACAGGTTGTGTTGTGGTAATGTTTAAAAGCACAATAATTACTAAGTTGAGGCTGGGACCAATTCCAAAAAGCTAAGAAAATGAATGTTGAAAAATCATTTACAACTTGGAGGTTTGAACGATTCAAGACGTGTGCGAATGTTCAGTATATAAAGATCACAAGCGAGGCCTGAGCAAATATTTAACGCACCTCTGTTTTGGAAGCAGATGCCAGAACGGACATTTATTCTTATAATATACTAGCAGTCCCCCGCGGCTTTGCTCGCGAGTATTAGTCGTAACTGATAATATTTATTTCAACTGAAAAACCTCTTTGTACACAAGATTGGTACTTCAGTCAATCAAGTGTTAGAATGTCCAAGCGGCTAGTTGAACTAATTCTGCAGAAGGATAAGTAGCTATAGCTGTCCATGCGAAAAGCAGTCTTAAGTTTGTCCCTACCACTAACAGCGACTTCGCCTGGGCCTTATTTATAAAACTACCAATTTGACGTTCTATGGTAGTTACAGACATCTAAGGTATGAGGTTAATCGAATGAGAAACATCTGTTTACCCTGTGCACAACCATTGGTGACGGTGCCCTCAATTATATATTGTCAAAATATTCACTTTAACTTTATTGACATTACAAAGTTTCAGAGAGTTAAGGTTTCGCGGAAACGTATTTGGTGCCCCAAACCTGAGATTTGTGAGATGATATATCGTCGGTTTACTACCAAAAGTGACAATGTCAAAATGAGATAAAATTATAAAAATGCTAGGAATATGTATATGTTGTTCACGAACAATTGCCCAAGTTTAAAGTCTATTCGTCGTTTCGTACTGTTGTGTCACAGTATAGTAACATACCACATTTTTGTTAATATCTACAATTTATTACTGTTTTTAAACTAAATAGCATTTATGACTTAATCACTTTTGGCAGTATACCGACGATATGTCAGCTGATATTGTAGAGGAACCTAAGTGGAAAGCGAACTGCAATTTTACCCCTTTTAAAGACTACATGTAAA
>PNEQ01001290.1:19985-32516 GCA_003012365.1 Medauroidea extradentata
CACAAACAAAAGTAAGCCGTAGCGAAAGAGTAGCGTCCTCGAGCAAGGTCAATAGCACACTGGCTAATCAAAACAAACAATGACAGGTGCGCCGTGACTGCAATGCGCCGGAACTTGTCTTAACTTGCCGTTGTGCCTACACTGACTTCGCGGGGGCACAACGGCAAGTTAAGACAAGTCAAGTCAAGACTTGACGCGCCAACACTGGCTTCGCGGGGGGAAGAATAATAGCGCACTTAAATTTTTTTTGAACAATTTTTTGTGATTCGGATAATCGGCGATTCGGATAGTCAGAGTTCGGATAATTGGAGTTCTACTGTATATATCTGTGTCCTGGGCTCATAGATGTTGTACAACACTATGTCTCGATAGGTTACTGTAGTGAAACTCCTGTATAAGTTGTTTCTCGCTGCTCGTTCCTGCTTTTCGGATCGTCTGCCTTGATTATTGACCAACTAAGTTTTATTCTTAATAATTACGTTTCTTACAAATAAAAAAAAATACATACATATTTTTTTTAATATTTACGTAAGCATCACTCTGACGCGAACACCACCTCAATATCGCTACTGATTAGATAGATATCATGGATTGATGGAAAACAAATATTGTGTTTTTTCACCCTTTCGAAATATTTTAAATTTACATCTTAGACATTTGTATAAATATCCAACTGAAGTGTAAATCACATCGCTAGCCCGTTCAGTTGAATTAAAATTGATCATTCACTAAAAAAAACACATATCACCCCTGTACAGTATTGAGAAATCGAATTTCGAAAAATCTGAAAACTGTTTTGCGGTAATTTCTGTAATCATCATCCTGAAGCAAAAATTAATGGTATATCTCGTCGGGTTCGATAGATATCGAGGATTTATCTAAAACAAGTTCAAGGTCTTTTCATCACCTAAGAGAGTAAATTTCGAAAAACCCTTGAATCACGTTTTAGAATACTTTATTGGTATCTCATGGACGTGAAAAACACAACATTAGCCCGCTGGGTTCAAGATATCTAGACAATTAATTGAAAACGCTTTTCACCACTTTTCACCCCTTTTCACGTTCTTAGCTGGCGAATTTCGAAAATTCCTGAAATTACTTTTTAGGTATTTGAGTAAGCATCAATCCTAAACAAAAATCACGTCTCTATATAAAAAACTATGGGATCGATATATATCGAATGTGAATCGAAAACTCATATTACCCCATTTTTAACCAGTTTAGGGCCGAATTCGGAAAATATATTTTAAATGGGACTTGGGATACTTACAAAAGCACCAATTTAAAGCAAAGAGTACTTCGATATCTCGATTAATTCGATAGATATGGAAGGATAATCGAAAACACATTTCACGTATTTTCACCCCTTTAAATAAAGAATTTCGATACGATTTTGAGTCCTGCCATAGACATTAGTAAAAGTAACTAATTAAAGTTAAAATCACGACGATAGCCAATTGTGTTTCAAAGATAAAGACGATTAATTAAAAACACATTTTGCCCTTTTTTACTGTCTGGGGGTCGAATTTCAAAAAAACCTAAAACTACTTTTTGGGTATTTACGTAAGCAATATTTTGAAGTGAATATCAACTCTCTATCCCGAAGGGTTCGATAGATATCAATAGTTGATTGGAAACACATTTAACGTCTTTTCAGCCCCTTAAAAGTTGAACTTCGAAAAATCCTAATTGGCTAATATGCATTTTTACGAGTGTCCTATTAAAGTAAAAATTACGATGATAGGCCGTCGGGTTCGAGCTCTATCGACGTTTCTTCGGAAACACATTTCACCCCTTTTCACCCCCTTAGAGGTCGAATTTCAAAAAATCCCTTCTTAGTGCTTGCCTACGACCTGAAGGGAACCCCCACAAAAAATTTCACGATTCTAGGTCCAGTGGTTTGGACTGCAGTTTGATATGTCAGTCAGTCAGTCAGTCAGTCAGTCAGTCAGTCAGTCAGTCAGTCAGTCAGTCAGTCAGTCAGTCAGTCAATCAGTCACATTTCATTTTTATATATATATAGATGCCTAGATTCAATACCACAAAATATTGTATTTATCATACTTATGGTTAGTTGTAATGTATCTGGGGACATGAAACGTACACCATTTGCAGTTTATCATTTCCAGAACTAGTGAACGTTTCAGAAAATTGACCCGATTAAGATTCCTGCAATTTGAAAACCTAATCCGAATAAGCTGCCGGCAATTTAGAAACCTAACACCAAGGCCTGGGTTGCACATGTGTTGTTTGGAGATTGGTTCAATCATTTTGATCCAGAGTTAAAGAATATTGTGCAAAGAATGGACTACCATTTGAAGTATTGCTTTTCTTTACTAAAACACTTAGCTGGCCACCCAGAAGAATACGACAACTTTTATTCTGATGTTAAAATTGTTTACTTACCCCCTAGTACCACATCACTTCAAACCAATGGTTTAAAGGTGTTATTGCAAATCTGAAAGCATTATTATCTGTGGCATACATTTACTTAGGCCATCAAAGCCATTGACGCTGCAAAGAAACTACAGCGCATAACTTCTCGAAGAGTTACAATATCCTCTATGCTATTTCTTAGTTACAAAACAACACAATAAGTTCAAATTGCATCTTGTAAACACAACACTTTTAAGTGTTTTCCAGGCAAAGTTATTTTCTTTATGCTCACTCAGTTAATGTGTCTAATGGTGAGTACTGATAACTTTCTCCACAAAAGTTATGAATCAGCAGAGACGTGTTTACCGCACGTGACTGGGCCTTTGCCAGGCATCATATCTGTGCTGGTGAGCATCTATGTGTGCGAGCATATGCAAGTTCCACGGGAGACAAGATATGCACAGTGTTGTCAAGTCTCCACTGGGTCTTGCTTTGCAGCACGGCCCATGCGCAAATTGCTGGCCTGTTATCTTGAGTACACCACATTTAATAAATATAATTTTGTAAAGACATTGCGTGTGTTATAAAGGTGTTAACAGTATTCTTTACATCTTGTGTGCATCTCATTTATAGCCGTTTTATTTCTAGAAATAGACTCATTGCTTCTTAACAGTACATGTACAAATATAGTATTTCTTTTGAAATTGCATTCAAGTACAGTATACACACGATCAATTATGCAAAAATTTAGTTGTGTAAGTTGGCACTGTCCAAGAAAAATATCATTAATATAGTAGAAACCTATTACATTGTGGATTTGGTTATCCGTAAGTTATTTTATTTCCCTCAGCCTGCATAAATAAAGGCATGACCATGCCCAATAAATTGCGGAAACACCATACCACAGATCAGAACGATTTTCCCAACACCGGTGTTAATAACGTACTTCTACTTTCTACTGTATTTAGTTCCAAATATTTTGATTAAAGTTATATCTGATTCTGATCAAAATTGACTTCCATCTAATAACCATTTACATTTGCAAGCAGCTGTTGTAGCCCGGCATTGCCAAGTAGCGCACAGCTGCCTGCCTGCTGGCAACTGATGATGTTACCAGCCATGTGTGCCGCCCATGGATTTCCCTGGTTCTTGGGCGCCCGGAGGGCAGTAGTAGCCAAATTTATTGGTTTATGTGTCTCCTATGCACGGATAGGAGTGACATCTAGCTTTACAAAAAGACAATTTGTAGACAAAAACCTCAAAAAAGACTATGTAGGCCAACAGATATCTAAAAAAGATACTTCGTAAATCAAGCCACCAGGTCACCAAAAAAACGAAAATATCAAAAAAAATTTTTAATATCCTGCTACCAATGTACCAGTTAAGGCCAGAAATATTGAAAACATAATTTTAGAAACAGACTTGTTAGATAACTTGAAAATTTAATCAATAATGAAAATATATTTTATTTTAGAATCACTACAAAAATATGTAGAGTTTAAGCTACAATTAGACATCATTATAAATTTTAATTTCACCAGCACCGAGAATATGGAACATACAACAACATAACTCATATCATTTAAAGAAGATTTCAAATACTATACAACGTTACAACAAAATTAAACATCTAACTTAAACAAAATTTTCCATCACAAGTATATCAAACACAAGTATTCACTTAACATTTAAACATATTATCTAAAACAAAAATAAAAAGGAAACAGACAACTTAGTGAGCTTAGCAGCCATAGTAATGTTCAACTCTTTATAGAAAGAGCAGTAAAGAACGTAGTAATGAGATTGTTTGTCTTCTTTCCAACAGTTTTTTGAAGCATCTGAATAACTTTATCTTCTTTGCTTTCTTCCTTCTCTAAAGACACACCTTCCAAAATTCCTTGAGCAACTTCAGCTTCCTTAAGGTCACCTTTCTTCAGAGCCTTCCTAATACATTCTGTGGCTTCACTAAGCAAAGAGTTAGCAGATTCTCTGGTTTCACTAAGTTTCCTCTTCTATTCTGAAAGTGTACTTTCAATCTCCTCAATACTTTTTTCCACAGTTCTTTCATTTTTTAACCTTTCTTCATCTTCTTTTTACTTTGCAATTTATCTTCCTTCAGCATTGCTTCTCTCTCTCTGGCTACTCTCTGTTCTTCAAAATAAGCCTTGTAGTGTTTATGAGCACTTTGACCCAAAGTTAACAGTTTCTTAGTAATAGGAACAAGATAAGGTTTAGTGTTATAAAACTTCAATGCATCCTTTACAATGATGATGCTGTTTAAGAACCTACAAGACACTGTGTTTTTTCCTCTGTAAGAACATTTTTTGAGCTGGAGAATCTTCGTTCAGTATCTGCATTCCTACGAGACAAACTAAGTTCAGCTTAAATTACTTTGGATACAAGAGGAAAGCTTGGTGTACCATCCAATTTCTTCAGTCTTATGAAATAAGCCGTAACTATCAATACGTGATGATGCCGCTTCACTCTCTGATGGTTCATTTTCTAACTGTAGGCATTTCCATTTATCAGCAAGCTGATCGTATGGAATATCCATAGACAGTGTGAAAACTCCCTCTTCTATTTGCGTATTAAAGAGTTAGCACAGAAGTGATTTGTTATGATACGTCTCAAATACTGTCAATGTTAACTTTACCTTTGCTTCAGTTAACATAATTCGGAAAAAGAAAAAAACATTGCAAATGCAACAATAATGACTGCCATAATTACCATTTTAAAAATACCTTTTATCTCAGACGCCAAATCAAGTGAGTCTTGTGTTAATTTACTTACATGTAATTTTGCAAGTGTTAAAAAAAAAAAAAAAACAAATAAGTATACATTGATATAACAATTCACACTTAAACTGAATCTAAATAATACTCCAATGATTACTTGCAAGGCTGCCAACTTTACTTATACCTAAGCCACAAGATAGTGCTCAGTTTATTATCTTTATTACACATGAGACAATAAAACAAATAACTTATTTGCTTTACTTTGACCACAGCTTAGCTGAACGGAGAGCATGAGTCTTCAGATGACAGGGTAGGTATATTTGTTTCACTGTTCTTTACTCCGACATATTTGAGCTGCATCAAGTACAAAATTAAGATTAGTTCAGTCTGATGATTAATAATGTGTCATTACTAAGTTCTCGAAACCAACTTTAAACGTCTTCTTGAAAACCTCAAGTCTTGTGGCTCAAGTTTACGTGTAAGCAATAAGGAAACCTATATTACCAGTAATCTTCACACTGAAGTAACTCTCCTGGTAAAACATCCTTCTTCTAACACATGGGTAATGGATGCCAGAGGAAAACATCTGTTTCGCAACTGATTCGTATACCATGCCTTGCCATAACTGAACACTATAAAACAAAACAGTTCTCTTCAATTATAGTAACTTTCTCTCTATTCCACAGACTAAAGTTCGTGGTCACTGAATATCGTGCAAAGACTGTTCATAGCACTCACACATTAAGACAACACATGAAAAAATATTACACTTCTATCTGTGGCTTGGCGTAAGGAAAATTAAATATTAAAGAAATAAATGAAGATAAATTACAGTGTCGGCAAACAGACATCACATAAATATTAGATTATTAAATAACATTGAAAGAAAACATTACATTAAATAAAATAAAAATATTCTGTGAGAGACACCACATAGAGTACAATGCGGAATATCACAACAGTGATTTTGATACTTTCCAATTGCCTCAAACAACATGCAACTTGCCCAATCATATGAAGATGACTTGGTTTCACTTACAGCAGCACCTTTACATACTCTGCCAACGAGAGTACTTCTAATATGTAACTCTAAATGCAGAACATGAATTAAAGGAGCTTCACTTAGGAAACACTTAGTGAATTTTTTAAACAATTTAGCAGAAGGCAATGTGAAATGAAGTTGAGTTAAATTCCCGGATTGTTTGAGTAAAGATGTAACTTTCCTCACACTCTCTTTCTGTAAAATATCTTTACTTTTCTTGGATGGAATGTGCCTCAAAAATATGTTCTTAAACCAGCCTACTGTTCGATAAATCTTTCACCTGCAACTATTAATGATAACCATCGTGTAGGATTATGTTTCAAAAATCTGTGTAGTGGTAGATTTAACTGCAGTTGAATCTTCTCATATTCTTCCCAGCGTGAAGGCCATCTATGAAAATAGCTATACACACCAATCACGAATTGTCATCACACCTTCACGAAACACACCCATAGCTTTTAAGAAAGCATTATGAACAATGGGAATGGAACAAGTTCTAAATCTACCATACCTTTATAAAACATTTCCATCTTCTCCTCCTTAAACATCTTGTCAACTTTAATGTTTATGTTAGGTCCATCTGAAGCTATCATCTGAAGATTTTTCAATAACAAATTTACATTGGTGATGGCCTTGCTTACTAAAGAATGAAGAGTAACAGCATCAACTTTACCAGTGAAGAAAGTTTCAAGATGTCTCCTAACAACTTGATTCCGGAGATCCGACCAATATGTGATAGTAACTTGCAGTACTTCTTGATTTCATCACTTCTTCATAGAAATGCATACCAAGAACATCTATGGTCAAATATTACATTTTCTTGGGGCAGATATAAAAACCATCTGGCAACTATCCTGGAAACATACATTCAAATGTAGATTTTATATCTGTTCGAGTAGTTGCTACAGATGCTTTTCATTGTCCATATCAATTCAACATGTGCAGCTTTATCTCTGGAGTTGTAAATACGTACTGTTGATAGAGACTTGCCCTGCTCTGCTCGAGATGTACATGCAGATGAGCAACTGTGAAATTCAAGTGGATCAATAGACATTGATGATGATGATGGCACTTGGTTAACTGAATCTGATGAAGCACTCATTAGCAGTAATTGTTTACCTCCAAGAGCATCACTACACCATTTTTTATGTTTTGCGCTTTCAGAAAGTTGTAAAACAGCACGTAATCCTTTGTTAGATACGTTAACAAAACACGTACAAAGTTTACACAACAGTTCATGATTACTAAGTTTTTCTGCCCACAAATTTATTTTGTACCCATTTTTGTCTTTCTGGTGAAGCCGATCATTTCTGTATTTGCACCTCCCCATGTTTCTTCTTTATAGCCTTAAAAATTGCATTCCAAAATAAGTCTTAAAACTGCAAAAAAAAAAATTACTTGAAGATTTAAAAACCTTGAAAGAATAAACAAAAGCATAGTAGTGGCACAGATGAAAGGCTCATGACAGTCTGAAAAAACTAAAACCATCAAACACGAAAGAACAACAAAAATAAGATTTAAACTGAAAATACTGTAAAATGAAAATTGGCAAACTTATACATAGTAACAAAGAAAAGTCATACTTAAGGAAAAAGCAGGTTAGTTAGTGCATTTCTCATTCAACTGTACCAAACACTGGTTAGAAGGAATCTGTTTAACCAGATTTACTCTCCCTCTGGCACTGTGTCAAATGACATACACTGCCTGTCAATAACGAATACCACAGCCAGGACCTCAACCAGAGGTTAATCTACAGCCTATACTGTATGCATTTTCTCTGCAATATAGTTTGAGGACATGAACAAATTTATTTAGATATATTTCCATACATTTGTTGGTAGGGAAGATTAAACAATCTTTGTCAGATTTTGCAGTAATGCAATAATAATTTAATAATAATTCTTTAATAATAAAATTCAATTATTAATTAGCGAATTTGATGGTTATTAAAAGCTTGGTACAAAAATAGAGACAAAGTAGACTGATTTTACAAAATAAGAGACTGTTAGAGACGTTTAAAAAATAAAGATACTTTTAACTTAAAAAAAAAAAAGAGACTTGCTCTGATGCCTGCCTATGATGTTTACATAACAGTAATACATTTGTTAAAAAATTTAAACTAAATCTGGCAAAGGAAAATAATATTGTTCTGTCAGGAATCTCAAAATTAATTATTTACATTTTTTTCAAAATTTTTACCTTCATAACCATGACTCGTCTTATATGTGGGGCCGTCCTATATGCCGGCAAATCATAAATTGAAAACTTATTTTACCCTTTCCTACCTCTTTAGGGTTGAATTTGGACGAAATCCTGAAAGTTTATTTTGGGTGTTCATGTAACTATTACCCTGAACTTAAGAGCACTTCTGGTTCGTTAGATATGGATGAACAATCGAGAAGACAATTCATGTCCTTTCACTCCATGAAGTACCTATCAAATTTTGAAACATCTTGAAATCCCACCTTAGAGATTTGCATAAGTATACAATTGAAGTAAAAATTATGACAATAGCCCACTGGGATTGACTGTATCTATGATTCATAAAAACATGTTTTCCCCCTTTTCATTCCTTCAAGGTCAAATTTCCAAAAATCCTGAAACAACTGTTACAGGATTGATGTAATCATTATTTTGAAATCAAAATCAACCTCTCTCACAGAGAGTTTGCTAGATATTGAGAGATAATCAAAAACAGATTTCATGTCTATTTGCCCATAATTTTGGAATATCAAAAATCCTTAAACTGTCTAACACACATTTTTACGAGTGTCCCATTGCAGTAAAATCACGACGAAACCCAGTCGTGTTCAAGTTATATCAATGATTCATGGAAAATACATTTCACTCCTTTTTCACCCCCTTAGGGGTCAAATTTCATTAAATTTCTTCTTACTACTCACCTACAATCTGAGGGGAACTCACACCCAAAATATCTTGTTTCTAGTTCCAGCAGTCTGGACTGCTGTGGATTGAAATGTCAGTCAGTATGTCAGTCTGAGTCACTCAATCTGTCAGTCAAAGAACCCTATTATACAGCAATATTTAAAATCTGACAATCATTTAAACTAAAAATTGTGAAAAGTGCCAATTCATAAATATTTACTTCAGCTCTTCCATTTGCTTGGTCACTTTCTATTTATTTTACATAACCCTTAAATACTACAAGATGTTACTTTATACAACGTTTAAAATTTAAACATAACTCCCAATAGCAGAAGGTCTAAGGTTTAAAGAGCATTATGTATGATACGGTACTTACCTTCATCTCCTGCACTTTGTTGTCAAGGTGTTCCTTCTCCTGACTGATAACAGACAACTGCATTGTCAGCCTGACATTATCTTGACTGACTGCAGTCTCCATTAACTGTTGGCACTGACGCTGACTCTCTCCAAGACTTCTTTCCATCTGGTTGACAATTTCAGCTTTCTCTATTATGAGTGTTTCTTGAGCTCTTGTTAGTTCAGCTACTCGTCGTTCAAGTCTATCACAATCAGTTTCCTAAGACCATAGGAGCAATTAAAAAATGACATTTTACAGCATTAATGTAAAAAAGGAAACACTAAAAAATTACCTAAGAAATGCCATAAATATGACACACTAACATGCCTGGCTTTACTACTATAAGAATTGTTTAATTTACTTATTCCCAAAATTTATATGTACTTATAACACACAAACTTGTTAATTTTGACAGTTTGAAACACTAGACCAGTGGTTCCCAAAGTTTTTGGTCTTGTGACCCCCTTTTGGGTACAACTTTAAACCGCAACTCTTTTTTTGTACAATTTTTAACAGCGACCTCCTCCATTTCAACCAATAATATTTACGCACATATTTGTTGTCTCAGTAATTATTATTAATTTAAATTTTAAGTTCAGTCATTTGTTAAGATCTTTATTTTTACAATTTTCAGTTTCATCAAGTATTTTTTCTATTTTTAAAACATATTTTGGAAGTCTGTCGCGACCCCTCTCGAAACAGCCCGTGACCCCCAGTTTGGGAACCACTGCACTAGACTGTACAGAAACATTAGACTGCATGGAAATCTCAACCCTTTAGCTAGTGAGGTTGCATTAGGTTTCTGTAATCCTGTAGGGTAAAATTTTTTTCTACAAAATTTTTACTTTATTAAAATAATATTTTTCTAGTTGTATTACTGTCAGAAAAATTATATTTGAACATGTCTGAAGCTCCAACAATGTGTTATTTATAAAAGATAAAGGCAGTATTGCTACATTTCAAAAGATTTGGGACTTGTTGCAATTTTCAGAAATATTTTATTTCTAACTGTGCCATACCAAAACATGTCACAATTTAAATAATATCAATATTAATTTTTTTCTATATTCCACAAATTTGCGCTAATTTAATTGTTTTATATTGATAGTAACTTAGTTTATGTCGTATTAACATTAATTTTATGTTATACAGTAATTTTATTTATAAAAATGTCAGTAAATTTCACTTCTCGTTACAGTTTAGCTTTCCTTTACATGTTAGTTACAAGCCGAGCCAACTTGGGTTACAGTACCGTGTTTTTCGTCTAGCTGGATGTGCGCTACTATGCTTTGCATTCTTTCAGCTGAAGTTTTTGATTACTTTTCTATCTCCACTGCAGTGCGTACATTCCTGTGTCTGCAGTTTGTGTGTGAGCAGTCATCCTCTAACCACGTGATTTCACAGCACTCTATGGTAACTGCACAAGTGATATCTTCCTTGTACAGTCTGCTCATGTGATATTCACTGTCTTTGTCCCCCTGTTTGCTGTTTGCTATTTTTCGAGCTGCCTCTGCCATTTAACATATATATATATTGTCGCGACGGTAAAATTTTGCTTTTTTTGTTTTTTTTGTTGAGGTTAGACACACTACTTTTTCTGGTTTCTTGATGCACCCGCTTTTAGGTTTTAAAGTTGAAGTAGATGGAAGTGTAGTTCATGACCTAGGTGAGAACAGGGCACTAGTATTTCCTGAGGCCTACACCTAGGTTACTAGATTACCTCACCTAGTGACTTTTCCTCACCTCCGTTTTTCCATCTATTTTCTTCTTCTAGACTTTCGTTAGTTGTTTAAGAACGATCCCTGGTCGGTGGTAAGGTTGTGAGACCACCCCTCAAGGTTTTCGAGGGGTATCTCAAAATCGTGCCGACAAAGATTGGCGGAGTCGCCGGTTATGTGTGTGATTTTGGGGATTGGGACTGGTGATTAGGAACACAAAATTTTGTGTTGTTAACCATTAGACCAGGCCTTTGATCATACCACATACGGAAGTTAGGTTTGTTTAGGTGCACATGTTAAATAAGCCAAAACAGAAATAGAGTCAAAATAATTAGGTAAATATGGAGAGGAGTTACAAGAGGTTGCCATAGTAGAAAAATAAGTAGAAGTAAAGAAAATTGTGACCATAAGCTTAGAACGGTTTAGCGGAATTGTACGTACATAGTGGTAACAAAATAGAATTGTTTATTAAGAAGATAAAGGATAAAAAGAAATTTAATGTTCGCGGAAAGGAAACTCCGGTCACAAACTAAAAATAAAGAACAGGAGATTGAGTTTACATTAGAATTAGCAAAGGAACAGGAAACAAATGTAACAAAACATCATAGGCAAAGAAGCCTAGAGGAGTTTCAATTTTTAAGTCAGGGAGAGGGTACAGTGAATCATACAGCAGCATTACAAGAATCACAACCAGACACCGAAGTAGCCATGGAGGCTAATAAGTTTTTCATTGACCCAGGGTTTTTCTATGGGAGAAGCAGTGAAGATGTAGTAGAATATGCAAAAAATTTTAAGAGGGCAGCAGTGGTTAATCAGTGGGATGACAAGAAGTGTTGTACGTTCTTGCCAAGTTTTCTGCGAGGCGCAGCGGCAAGTTGGTATGATGGGTTAGGCGACAGGGCGGAAACGTTGAACACTTTTGAGGGGTTGGCGCAAGCACTTAAAGAAGCATTTAGGAGAGTTGGGGAGGTCGAAGACCTGGAAATGAGGTTACGTATTAGAGTTCAGGGGAATAATGAGACAATTGAGGAGTTCGCATACGATATAATTAGTATGTGCAACAAATTAGACAACAAAATGTCTGAGGACAATAAAATTAGATACATTTTGAGAGGGCTTAGGCCAACTATCATAGAAAAGGTAATGATGATGGAAAACAAAACCGTCGCACAGCTTACGCAGAACATGAGAAACATTGAGACAGGAAACTACTATGCTAGGAACAGGCAGGCATTAGTAGCAGAGGAAGTACACAGAAATTTTAACGATAAAGTAGGACAAGTAAAGGGAGCCGAGAGAACAACAGACGATAGAGAAGTTGACGAGATTAAGAAAACGTTAGAAACTTTAGGCAAGCAAATGCAAGAGATGACAAAA
>PNEQ01001292.1:0-12633 GCA_003012365.1 Medauroidea extradentata
GTGGGCGGTATTGCCTGCAATGCGTTGTTGTTCATCATTTTTCATTAGCTAGTTAGGTTATCTAAGTAGTATTTGCCTGGGCGAACACTCTAGACTGCGTCAAGTTGAGCACTTGCATCACCCGTTTATGGTTACGTTTCGAAGTTGAACAGGTTACAGAAATGAGCTTAAGTGGTTAAACAGTGAGTGTTCAATGTACTAGTGAACCTTTAAATAAAAAAAAAAAAACTAAACGGAAGTTTTTTTTTCTCTACTTCTTTTGTTTTACATATGCCCACTTAAATGTTTTCTCTCTGAGCGGACACCGTTTGAAATACTTAACCTCCAAAATATATATAAACAACAGCACGTGACGGCGAGAAGTATCAGGTCCCGTCACATTCTGCCGCCCCGACCCATTACATCAGTCGCCACGAACAGGGACATCAAAAACAACACTACAACGTAGACGAGAGAGCATTCTGCAGAGCCCCCAGCGCCGACCCGTTACATCACTATTATCAAATTGGGCCAATTTTGATGCCCAAAACCAAAAAATCAGTGGAAATTTGCATTAAAATTGTGTTGAAACATATTTAACTGGAAAAAAGTTGTTGCAATTAATTAAATAATAGTTTATTTAGCAAGTTGGCTTGTAAACTTTACGATGGTGCCAAAAAAGTACGTTGATCACATTAAAACAAACTGAAAACCTGACAACGCAATTCGGCCACCACAGCATTGTCTCACAGTCGCTTGCTCGCCACAGCTTCTCGCGGTTAGGTGGCAATTGCTGCTGCATCACGCGTACAAATACAGATATTCGCATAACAGATATTGTATTTACATGCGACTTCCGTGCGGCCCACAACACGTCATGCTGACATAATTAATGAGTTCGCCTTCAAACCAACACAGCATTTTCAAACAGCACTGTGTCAAACGAGACATTTTGTTCACAGCTAAGTGTATGTAGGGCCTACTAATGCTGCATTTTGCAAACAGGAACACTCATAGTTACAATGTGATGGGTTTGTACGAACTCATAAATAAAAGAGGGCTTAGGTGCCTGCAGCCTCAAGCCTGCATGCGAGCTAATACAGCAAGAATGAGCATGATCATGGCAGCCAGGAACACAGCAACATCCTAGGCATGATGTCACCTCGTCTGAGAATGAAAGAGAATATTGAAGCATCCTCATACAATTCACCATCTGACCATTATTTTAGCTTTGTTTAGTAGTACCTAAATAAAAGTTTGCATCACCTTTCACTCTGATAACACACCGGGGCATGGAGCTTTCTTTCTTTTCTACAGAAACAGTTTCTGCTGTTCTCAAGCCTAGTACACGCCCACATTTATATTTATCGCCGGTAATTACTGTCAAGAGTGATGAGTTATCTTGGACACTGCATCTCGCCTTCAAAAAGCAAGACAAATAGCTTGCCCCCTCCCACTGTCTAGACAATTCACACTGGGTGCCGAGTGGTCGCATGGGCGGCGAATGATTTTGTACTTGGTTGCGAGATCCAGTCTTCCATTTACTACTCATCTCATAAAAAAATCGAGTAAAAAATCTGTGTTCAAAATTCTATGTAGGTCATTAGTAATCATCGTAATCCGAAGAAATTATTCAGAGTTCCAATAAATACTTGTTAAATCAAATTTGTAATTAAAAATCGTAATCAGTATCAATAAACCAAAGCAGAAAATACAAGTCGAAGTTGAAAGAACAATGAACTTGAATGACTACAGAAATACAAAATCTTGTCGCACGTAAAAGGGTGCTATTTTATTCTGAGAGAAACGCAATTGTTTGGGATGGAGGGTGGTCGAGTTCTCAAGTTGGAAGAATGTGTCGGAGCCGTCCTGGCAGCTGAAGGATTAATAGTACAAGGAACGATGACAAGGAGGGCCAGCAAGAGGTGGTGTAGCTACAAGAGATACCAATGTGCGCTCCACATAGTCACAAAATTCGCTGCAAGCCTGCTTTACAAGATGTCACCAAACTTGTTTCTTCTGATAAAAATCACAATTTTTAATGCACAATTTTTGCTACTTTTTGTTGGTTCCTCGAAAAGACCTCGTTATAACGGAGCTCTAGCTATTACCATGCTCGCGTAACAGGATTCTATTGTAATAGTCTTATGTTTTTAAATAGTAGTAATTAAACTTCAAAGGAAAACAAGGACATCTTGGACGCCGTCGAACGGTTAGAGAGAAGTCAGTGAGGTAGGTTGCCTGCAGTGGTCATTACCTTGAGTTCAGAGGGATGTTGCAACTAATAAGGAGCACAAGGAAGGATGATGTTTCAGGAGCATAAAAGTAGTTCTTTGTTTGACACTGATTGGGAAATTTCACCAGGATTCGAGCCGCCACCCCTCTAATGCACCATTCTGCGCAGACACTTCTCCTTCCTTTCCCCATTCCCTGTAACAGTTTAGGTTAGTTTATACAAGCTTAGGTTGGTTAAAATGTCAAAATATGTATGCTTAATGTAAGGATGGATATGTTAGGTTAGGAAACAACATTAATTGTTATTGTACATTCCCTAACCTAACAAAACTATCCTTTGACTAAATGAACAGATTTTTGTGGCATTTAAACTAACCTAAAAAATCTAGACTATCACAGGGGGCAGGAAAAAGAGGGAGAAAGGTTTGCACATAACAGGTGGACATGAGAGGTATCATGCATGTGCATGCAAGTGTGCTGGAATGATCTTGGCAATATATTTATAGACAGAAGCCAACGGAGGATTGGAAGACAAAGCAAGCAAGTGGTGGAAAAGCAACTTAAGGGTGCGCCACCTACCCGCGCGTGAGAGACTCAAAAGCAACAGAGCAGTAAAGTCGACCTTCAAGCACCCATCAAATTCTGCAACGCCTAAACGTGCCAAGCGCTGAAATAGCGTACATGGTTCCCGCCGAATGGTATTTACAATGGGACACTAAGCGGTGACCATATAATTTTATTAGTGGAAAGTCTGCAACTAAGTTCAGTGCATGTCGCAATCTGAGTTTCACATGCATCAGGTTAGTACATTTTGAAATAGGGAAGTCTGAAAAAGCCGTTTTTAGCCATGTTGGAGGTCTTAGAAATAGTGTTTTTAATGAACATGGCGTCTTGGTCCCGACCTTCTCTGAAGTTTACTTTCTTTTCGTACGTTGGTAGAATGGACATACGTGGAAAAATTTTGTAGAAAAAACCTGTTAGCGAGCACACTACAATGAATATGAAGCGTTTGGTAGGCTGCCTCTTTAAACACAGCACATATTTTAACTTTCTATGGAAAGAAAACAGATGTGACTATTAATTCAAAATCTGCTGTATAACTGCATAATTTTTTAATTTTAAGTGTGGCAATAAATACAAAAAAATTAAGAACACAACTTGTCAACAACAACCTCAGGAAAAATGCTTAAAAATATCTAATGTCTGCTTCTCATTTGTCTCGCTTTAAGAGGCAAACAAAAAAACTGCAAGCACATTCGCCTAGACACCAAGCAACGTCATGGATGGCAACATCCCTCCTCTCCAGTAAAATAATGCTGAATCTACGAGATAGCACAAAAAAATTTTTCTTTCTGCTCCACGTCCCTTCAAGCTCTCCTCCCCTCTCGGCTCCAAAACAAACACGAACATATAATCTTTCTTCCACAATTTCTTTTCTTTCCTCCCTCACTCTAAGCCATCCTTCCTACATTTTGCTTAATTTTCTCTGTATGGTAAAAAACTTGGATACAGCTCAATGTCTCACAGTTCTATGGCTGAAATAAAAAAAAAAGACAATGACATGCATAAGATCCGCAATGAAAAATTTTTCTACGAATTTGGACATGAATATACAGAATGATTCATAAGTCAGTTTAAAGCTTTCCATAGTGACGCAGATGACATCGAGACACTTCCTTTGATATAGGACACTTGGGGTCGGAAAAGTCGGGAAATGCCCCAAAAATTGTTTACGAAATTGAACTCGAGGTCACTCGCGCACCGCAGTCACGTGACGTTATCCAAGTTAATCACTCCTGCTCTCACAAGAGAAGTGTAGCTCAGAGCTAGCGTGTGCAAGTCGAGAACCAGCGGTCCCTGGTTTGAATCTCACATTCGTCTGTCTCCTCGGTTCTTTTTGTCCGTGTTTTTATTCCTTGCGAGGGGCAGGGTGAGGGAAATTGAAACCTTCGACGCATTCGTTGTGCGCATCCGAGGTGTTGTGCTACGGACTTGGCGAGAGCAGAGAGTCACTCTGCAGCGCTTAGCTTCTGACTACATTCGCAAACTTAAACAAAATGAGACAGTGTAGCTGCTTTGGAGCGTTCCACCCAGCTCGCACGGTCACTGGGTTTCGCACTTTTCGAGTAACCGAGTGGTCTTCAGGTAGCAACACAAAGACTTTTAAGGTGTTCACTGATTGTTTGTCCAAAATGAATCATTACACGAATGTCGAGTTTGCTGACATGCATCTCTGTCACGGAACTGCAAATGGCAATGGGAATGAAGTGAGGCGTATTTACGCTGAGCTGTTTCCTCTCTGTAGGCTACCATGTCATGTGACCTTTGCTAATGTCAATCGACGACTGTGAGAAACGGGGACGTTCAATGTAATTAAACAGTTATGTGAACCAC
Source organism: Medauroidea extradentata (assembly GCA_003012365.1). NCBI lineage: Eukaryota > Metazoa > Arthropoda > Insecta > Phasmatodea > Phasmatidae > Medauroidea > Medauroidea extradentata. The sequence goes on from PNEQ01001292.1 coordinate 4,609, forward strand.
ATATGAGTAGTTATTTTGCTACTGTACACCTTGCCAATGGCAAACCAGAGACAACGAGTGAAAACGATGTCTTTGTAAGTTTGATTGATTGGCTGCATTTGTATTGTCAATGTCTGAACATAACCATGTTTAAAATGCTCGATCGTTACACCAACTTTAAACAGGAAATTCATCACTTCACACGTTTGTTATTGTTTATGTTAGATTGCTTATTGCCTTGTTTTGGATCTTGTCATAATGATGACATTGTTAGTAGGATTGATATTTACGCTAACATTACAGGCTAATAATGGCCATGGCCTACGCGGCCGTCCCCACGCAGATGTAGCCGTAGAAGAAGAGGCGTTGGCTCGAGTAGTCCAAAATCCTACAAGTACCAGCCGCGTCACATGTCAACTGGGCGCTTCGCAAGCCACGATATGGAGAGTTTGGAACCAAGCAGGCCTCCATCCGTACCACAAAACCAAAGTTCAGACGTTAAATCAGGCGGACTATCCCCTCAGAACACAATTCAGACAATCTTTTCTTGACCAATGTCAACAACAGCGTGATTTTCCATCTGTAGTACTGCTTACTGATGAAGCCACGTTTAATCAGGAAGGCATGTTTAACTCTAAAAACAACATTCATTGGTACGATCAAAACCCCCATGTAATTCACGAACACAAGCATCAAGACAGGTTTAAGGTCAATTTATGGGCTAGAATTTTAGGGGGTCAAATTATTGGACCCTACATCTTACCCCAAAATTTAAATGCACATAACTATAGAGTATTTTTGAGAGAGGTACTTCCACTGCTCCTTAAAGATGTCCCGCTTGAAGTACGAGCTAACATGTAGTATCAACACGACGGCGCCCCAGCTCGCACTGCAATACGTACGCAAAATTATCTAACTCAAGTCACATATTTCCAAACAAGTGGATTGGCCGTTTTGGTATAATACCCTGGCCGGCTAGATCCCTGGATTTAAATCCGTTTTACTATTATTTTTGGGGATGATTAAAAGAATTGGTCTACAGCACACCCATTATGGATGGGGAAGACCTTATCGTTCGAATAGCTGCAGCAGTCTTGGTGATGCAAACCGACGACGGCATTCATACAACCGTACAGGAAGAAATGATGAAACAATGTCAAGCTTGCATTCAAGCAAATGGGGCAAACTTTGAACAGCTGTTGTCATAAGAGATATCACACGTACTTAAAGTAGGTATCATTTATACAAGACCCATTTAGCTTAACACAATTATTTCTCGTGTAGAGGACATCCTGGAACAATCTACAATGTGCAAACAAAATAGCTTTTCTGTACTGTACAGAACTGATTAACTTGGATAACGTCATGTGGCTGCAGTGTGCATGTTTCGTAAACCATTTTTGGGGCATTTCCCAACTTTTCCGACCCCAAGTGTCCTATATCAAAGGAAGTGTCTCGTCATCTACGTTGCTATGGAAAGCTTTAAACTGACATATGTATCATCCTCTAGATTGTACATTATAGACACAAGGGCATAGAATAAGCGAACTTCTAGCTCAGAGTGAAAGGGTTGGATTTGTTTCCACATCACTTCACAAAATTAATAATCTGGAACCATACTAAAAAATGTATGCAGGTCATCTACAAATTGGAAGCAAAACTGAAGTCCAAATTGTAAATAATATCGAAATACAACAAAAATCGCATAAGTATGTCATCAACAATTAATAGTCAATCGAAATGCAACCAAAAGCTGCAATCCAAAAGAACTGACAACAAAAAATGAAACAGCTGAAATATCACAGAGCAAATTATGAAGCTGAACACCACGTAGCTAATTAAAATAGTGTGGTGTAGCGCATGAGACTATTAGCTCTAAGGGAAGAAGTTGTTGGTGCGTATGACTAATATTACAGTGAAAGATCATTACAAAGAAGTATACCATCCTTCCATAACACATACAAAATAATTTGGATATAACAACTATTTCCTATAAAGACAACTTTTGTTGCCATTGAAAGTTGTTATAATGAGACTCCACTGTACTATTGGTCGGGCTTGTTGTGCATTACTGATGCCAGGGCCAACATACGGATAAGAGAAGCATTGAGAGTAGCAATAGTACTGATGATTAAGATGAAGGAGGGGAGGAGGGAAAGGTATATAAGATGTTCTGTTTCTTTGTGCGTCACGCAGTCTGTCATCAGGCACAATTCAGACACGCTTAAGTCACAACCACTGGCAATTTTAACAGATTTTTGCTGTTTTTGATGTCACAATATGTAAATTACGAATAGTATTTTCCACAATTTCCACAAAAACATAAGATCACTCATGACAAGATGTTGAACACAATTAACTAGGAAATACAACAAAAATTACCTGAAAAGTTTAATTTCTTCTGAGAATGTTTCTTCAATTTTCTTTTTCTTGTAATTTCTTTCAATACTGAGCCCTCTTCATCAGAAGATGCCAAGTCCAGAGTTCGTTTTGGAGTAATTTCTTGCTGGAGTCTAAGGAACAGAAGAAAACTGTTAGAATAATTGGAAAAAAATTAAGTGAAATTAAAATGTAGTAAAGGGTAATACACAAACTGACAAAAGTATTTGAAATCCCAGTACAGTGAACCCTCGATAACTCGGTCTAAAAGGGGGGAGAAGCGGTCCGAGTTACGATTTGTCCGTGTTATCGAGGGTCGTCTGGGGATGAGGGGTAATCAGTCATTAATCACAAGAAACGTGAGGAAATCAGTACGCTATCATTTCTACAAGCAAAAGAGACGGCAATATATACTGCTTTGTACGTACCGGTATCTATTTTCAGGAAGGGGTAGCGGAGAAATTATCACTGCAACGTGGAGAGCTATAAAAGAAAGAATGTCAAACAACCTGGGCTGGCAGAGTCTTTATTATTTATTTTTTATGCTACTTCTAGCTGATATTTTTTTATCTGCTAGAAGCTAGCACCAAGGCACCCTTCGACTAGATAAAAGTTCTCACCCCCTTCTCTCATCAGGCTGACGACAGTCTGCGTGCGCGTGTGAGAGAGATAAGCTAGGGTGGTAGAGTACGAGCGGAAGTAGTCAAGGTCAACCGGTACAGTCTCAACAGTAATAAAAACACCGCACGTGACCACACGCAACTCACGAGATGTTTACGTTAAAAATTGCTCTACATCAGCATGTCACAGTATCTGCAGCCAGCTGCTACTTTCCTACGAGAAATTTTTTTTCCAGGACCTCTTTGCTAGAATACGAGGCCAGGAGCAACGTAAGTCTCAGTCTACCTTTCCTCTTTTTTTTGTTTAGTTGAAGTCTACGGCCGTAGTTGAAGTGATAATGTGCGCTTGTAGGCCTCCCCTCATGCTATATCTTACCTGGGCTGCGTCGTCATAGATCAGTGAGATCTTTGCACACACTTTACACTTAAAATAAATTTCACAGATTCCATCAATATTAACGGGAACTCAAAGATCAGTGACGTCTTTACACACACTTTACACTTAAAATAAATTTCACAGATTCCATCAACATTAACGGGAACTCAAAGATCAGTGACGTCTTTACACACACTTTACACTTAAAATAAATTTCACAGATCTCATCAACATTAACAGGAACTCAATAAAAGCCCATTCAATTTAACCATTTAACTTTTTCAAAAGCGAGGCCCTCTAGAATGTGCGGCCCGGGGCAAAAGCCCCTTTCTGCCCCTCCCCTTTTTTTATAATTTATTAAGCCCTGTATTTTTTTTCGATATCGCGCCGGCCTCTAGCGTAGCGGGTTAGGCGTCAGTTTACTGTGCGAGAGGCCCTAGGTTCGAATCCTTGCTCGGGCATGGATGTTGTGTTGTTCTTTCACCTCACTTCACCGTCATCGGCTTGTAAGACGTCGTTAAAGGGCCGTAAAACCCTCTCACCACCTTGCCTACACTGCAATGCAAACCAATGGCTTTTAATTTTTTTTATTAATGTCTGGAACAAATTGTTTTGCAATCTTGAATTTATCGCACAAACCAGAACAAAATAAATTTCCCTTTAGGTGCCATTGTGACCTGCAGTTACCGTCCAATTCACCAGCATCATACTGAAATGTTTATTTATGACGCACGTGCGTGTCTGGCTCGCGCGGTAAAGAGGGAGGAAAGATAAAGAAGCGAGGTCGGCCTGCTGAGTTGCATCTCCACTCGCGCGCCTCGCTAGCAACATTCAACCACACGGAACTTGCCAGATATTTTACGGTGGGATTATTAAAGGCTACGTAGCGATGAGCAACTGCTTTTAAAGCTTAATATTGTTTTTAAATAAAACATGATGTATTTAAATGAGGCAGACACAATTTTCTTATGATTTTTGACCAAAATATAATTTAATTAAAATTAATTTTATTTTTTGAAATTCTGTCCGAGTTATCCGAAGTCCGAGACATCGAGGTCCGAGTTATCGAGGGTTTACTGTATTTCTTTTGGAAAAATAAAAATGAGAACAACAAAAAAAGCTAAAAAAATAAACCACAGGCCATAATCTAAATGGGCATTTCACTTAACCCTTTGAGGAGTATGAACATATATTTACGAGCAAACTTATAGTGTTTGCAAGCATAGCACAAAGAAAAAGTCAACAAGAAAGGATACAAGGTGGATATGTGCTGAGTTTTATGTAGGACTTTGTATGCATGCATGTTTTACCATATTTCACACTACAAAAAATTTCTATGTAAAATACACGACTTTTTGCTGCACTTGCAACAAAAGAACATTTTTATGCTCAAAACTGCCAACATGTTTTGTGTTGTCCCAGCACAGGAAGATTTTCAAAACCTTTTCAATAATTTTATATTTTGTCTGTGTACCCTCAGGGTTTATTCAGTACCTATGAATAAAGCACAAGGTTGTAATGCAATCATTCATGTAACATTCATTCAATCAGTAAATTTTGTCTGTTAGACTCGATATTCGCGTTATAAAAATTCTATTATGCAGTAATATTTACAAAATACAAATTTCAGTAAACATTAGATGTCTTGTTTGTATATATTTGTTATGTACAATAACGTCTGTGTGTACATGTGTGTTTTGTGGCCTGTGTGCATACATCTTCAAAAAAATTACTGAAGCTTCAGGATAATTGTAAGTCTAACTTTGAAATTTACTGTAAAAATAATTCTAAATTTATAAAAATTTGCAAAAAAATTATCAAACCCTTTGCAGTGTAGCAATATTGCAGTGTGTGTGTCAAAATAAAAAAGTGACAGTTTAGTATATTTATAAATGTAATTCTGAGATAGATGGTAGAAACTACAAAATATACATACAAATTGCAAAACATATCGTAAATATTTTTTACAGTGTAGCGATAGTGTGTGTTTGTGTGAGAACACTTCAAAATATAAGTAAAATGTCAGTATATTTGAAAATGTAAAATTGTTATTATTGCTAGAAATAATACAATATGTAGGCCTACAAAACTGCAAAAAAAATATATTTGCACGGTTTTAGCTCTTCAAATATTATTTAAGAGACAGTAAAATTCATTGCATTTGTCAGTACAATTTTGCATTACTTAGTTAAAGTGTGCATGTCGTAATTTGCTCTTTTACAGACATTAGAGCAACATAAAAGGGCAAACCTAAAAATTATTCAGTTATTTCTTTGGAATATTAAAATGTATTCTACTATAATAAGCTAAATAAAAAATGACAAACTTTGAGAAGATTTAAACCAAGACACAACCACCTCTGTGTTACGAAGCAAAAATGCTAACCACACACCTAGCTGTGAACATATTATTAGCAGTTTAAAATAGTTATATTTAACATATTGTAACGGAGTATTTATGTTACACATTTTTCAGTTTGTGCACATACTATGTAAAGTGTTTAGTTACGTTTAATAAGTGCATATGTGAAATATTACACGTATCAAGCCACCCCCTTCGTCCACAATGTAGTCTAAGTGAGACACTGTGTTAATAACTTTTTGCTGCACTTCAAACTATGGCTCTGACGAAACATTAATGTTATTTTATCAAACACAACGTTTAGAGAGAGAATCATAAATATTGTGCCAATCTATAATAAACGTAACCTTCGCATTTTCGTCTGCCATATTTGTTAACTAGACTTCCAGATCGTGAAGTAGCTCTCGACAGCAACATAGCATTCAAGAACTTCAGATCGTGTTGAAACGAGAATCGAAAGTAACCAAGACACTACATGTAACTTAGAATAACTAAAACCCGAAATTTTCCAAGAATCGTTATTTCACAATCGAGATGTCAATTCCGAGAAACTTAGAATAAGGTCCTTGGTCTTATGTAAGGAGAAATTCTCAAGTGTTGCACGTGATTAACGTGTATTTCCTTGTTTGTATCACGTGTCAGTCATGGAATGAATGACTTACATTGTAGAACTTGCAGATTGTTCAAACCGCCTTTTATAATTTGCAAATGGTATTAGAGAGTCAAAACTAATGAAAAAAAATATTAAGCCACAATATATTTGCTTACATTAATGCTCACGTGCTGTGACTGAATTCATCAATAACTGTTGATACTTGTAATTTACGAACTTGAGCTTTTACTGCCCACAACCACGGAGGATAAGTATACATGCTAGAGAAACGTTATGAATTAATTAGCAATTAGTGTGTGTTGATAAATAAGCAGAGCATAATTATTTTTGTTGCAACAGTATGTGTAATAGGTCCAATGAATAAGGTGTCTGTACCTTAACTGCACCTACAGACGTAATATATATATAAAAAAAAAATTCCACAATGTAGATTTATCTTCAACTGGTGGCAAACATCAAACATGAGAGGTAATTATACATATATATATATATATATATATATATATATATATATATATATATATAATTTTTTTTAATGAAACATACCTTTTACGTTACAGTTGAACACTTTAAACAAAACTTGCATATTAATTTTCTACCAGCTATTACAAGGAGAGTAAAATAAATCTGATTACTAATTTTCTCTCTTGTAAGATAAAGTATTAGGAATGCTGTGCCATAATCTCCTTTTAAAGCTAGTTTTCAAAAACCAATTACCTTATTTACACGCACATTGGCCCCCCGCGCACATAGGCCCTCCTATATGTATTTCACGAGAAATGAGAATGCTGATGTCTGGCAACAATGTAATGTGCGCCGTCATATAAGTTTATTTTGTGTATCACATTCGCCCATGTACCTCACGCAACTTTTTTATCCCCCCAAAATTTGTATTACAAAAATTGGGGTGCACGGCTTACATGGATAATTGATAGTTGAAGTCCACGTGCTACGTGAGTAGGTAACTGGTGTGCGCGGAAACTTGACAACAGAGCGGTAGTCTAGGACTTGTGTCTAGGTACTTACACGATGAAGCCAGCTTCGGTTGTTGCCGTAACCTAGATTCGGGTACGGCCACGGTCGTAGAAGAACAGGTCTGGACACTCGCCTATCTAACAATGTATTTTGCTTGACCCCCTTGTTGTTTGGCTGTAGTTCGTCAAGTTACCGAGAATGTTTTACTTTTTGGCGCTGTTTTCCGGGCGGTCGGACTCAAACTCCGCCCACTTTTTTCCATCGTTAAATTTATAAAGTAAATAAAGATTGCTGGAGCCTTTTCTTAAAATTGCGAGCGAAGAAAGTATTTCGTAAATAGGTAAAAAATACGTTTTGATAAATTGTTTATTTTAGCGGAAAGGAAGTGGGCGGAGTTTAGTCCGACCGCCGTAACATCAGCGCCAATAAAACACAATATTCTCGGTAACTTGGTGAACTACAGCCAAACAACAAGGGGGTCAAATATCCAGGCGAGTGTCCAGACCTGTTCTTCTACGACCGTGGGTACGGCCGGCCTCTCCACTTCCCCTTGCATCTTTTCTAGCGAACTTAAGTCTGCGCATGCGCAAATACTAAGCGCGTCGCAGACGCGAAGTATTGCAGCGATGCACGTGTAGCCCGCCAAGCTTCTCCCCTTTCCCCCCTTCCAACAAAACCCGCAACAAAAAACAACACAGGGCTATCTGATGCTCGTATTTCAT
>PNEQ01001292.1:13633-36598 GCA_003012365.1 Medauroidea extradentata
AAACAATTGCAAAAAAAGGCGAAACCCAAAAATCTAGACTGGCCGAACATGCATGGGAAAATAGCCACAAAATCCTTTGGGAAGAATCTAAACCACTTACACAGGAAACTGACAAAATTAAAAGAAAAATAAAAGAATCAGCCTATATTATCAGCAATAGTAATATTTTCAGTCAACAGAGCATTGAATTAAAAAATATTTGGATCCCATTGATTAAAAGAGAAACAAATTTACAGCACAAAATAAAAACAAACACTCAACCCACCACAACCAATCAGAGTCAATACATGCTGCGCGACCAATCAGGAGACAGCTCGTCTCCCATTGGCTGAGCACGATAAGGGGCTCTACCCTATATAAACCCATGGTTTTTCCAGTCTCCTCATCAGTCGCACTCGTGTTCTTGAACCCTGTGTGTCTACCTGATGACGGGAACAGATTCCAGTTCCCGAAACGTCGTTCATACTGACTGTTTGGAAAACTACTGTGTTTTATTTCGTCTCATCGTCTGTGTTGTCTGTCGTTTTTTCTGTTTGTGTCCGACATCTTTTTGTTTTGTTTAGTCTCATCGTTGTGTCGTTTGCTGTAATTCTGTTTGTGTTTTTGTTTCGTCTCATCGTGGTGTTGCATGTCAACCTAGGTTTTTTCTGTTTGTTTCCTTGTTTTATCTGACCAGATTCCAGTTTTGGAATTTCACGTTGTGTATGTATCCTGATGACTAAAGCATACTCTGCTTATTTATGTTTTCTTGTCTTATTTTTACTTTTAGTTTTCTTGTGACAGTCATTTATTTCGCAATGGAGTATGTACATACAAACAAATCCAGTCATGCACTCCCATTGCACAGTTCTTTCAAAGATCATTTCAATAACATCACGACATTAAAATTAATCACCACACTTAAGAACACAACTACGTCATATACGCTTGTAACAATATTTTTGTGATAGTTTTCATTTGAAACTTCACTTTCCACATGTAATGGGTGTATTTATTTCCTCGGATAGCTCAGTACATACTCGGGGATGTTTGATACAATAATAACACAGAGTTACACGCAATATCACATGAAATTACCGCTGATACAATTATTTACACCTGCGGTACAAAAAATAATTCTCTCGCCAGATATTTAACAGTCCTGGGGTGCGGCCCGCAGAATCTTGGTCTACAAATAAATGGTTGAATTCAGCGCTCGTTTGAAGGTAAAGCTAAATATAATGTCTCGTAAAAATGTTGTCATACCCAACTATACAAACTGAGAAAATACAACAGTAGAGCCCCGATTTAACGAACTCGGGAATAACGAAAACAGCGATTTAACGAAAGGATTTTTAGGAACCTTGAAAAAATAACCAAAAAAAATTATTAAATAACTAAGTGACTTTAATAAAATCTAAGATTAATTGTAATTTAAGTTCTTTAAAAATACTAGCACCGACCGCTGTATATACTTATTTCTCGGTAGAAAATCTTAAACAATCTATCGAGAAAAAAAAATCGTTAAAATTCGTTGAAAACTTTGGTCGTGGGAGTGGTTTTTTAGACACGGACGCGCGGGCGCAGCCGAGCAAGCGCCGCTGTGTTGCATAACAAGCACGCGCACGTAGATCCTCATCCTGGCAGTTTGGCGAGTGAACGAGCATCTAGGTATCCAGTCTGCACAGTGCAGCGGTGGATAGTACAAGAACTAATTCACAGATAGTGCTTCGCATCTTCGTTAGAATGCGCTGCAGTACCATGTGTTCTATTGATTGATTATATTACCGTTAGACTGCAGTGGTGTGCAGCGTGATTATTTACACTCGCGTCCCGTGATAAAACAAGCGAGATTATTAAAAAAAATATATATATGTAAAATTATTTATGCAGACTCTTACAACGAATTTACTACCGTAAACACAAATAATTTGTTTCTCTGATGCTAAAAAACCGCTCGAGTGCCAAGTATTTTTAGCGAGCATACCAACACGAGTTTGTTTCACGAGCGCAGCTGCATACAAGCTGCCTACAGTGGCCACTGCTGCGCAAATTTAATTATTATTTTACAGTTGTCTCGCAAACTTTTAAATCGGTTTTCATGAAATAAATTTTTTTTTACTATTTTTATGGGAATTTTCTTAATTTTGTTGATGGAGCGGACGGGAGAGAGACGGAAATATTGACGGCTCGGCGGTGTTAGTCATCACTTTTCATGTGTTGATGGCGCGCAAGGGCAGCCTAACTCACCACGCGCACGCTAGCCGAGCGTTCCACTGGAAGTTTTTAAAGTTTTATCGCCAATTTTTTTTCTTTTCACGGCTGTGTCTTACCTGTTGATGGTAAATGCGTTTTGTTATTGTTTTGGGACAAGATACTTTTTTAAAATTACCTTAAATTCGGATGAAACATGCCTGAGGATTTAACTTTTTTTGTGGGGGGGGAGGGGGGAGAGGGTGAAGTCGGATTTAATGAAACATCGATTTAGAGTAAACATTTTCGGGTCCCATGGCATTTCATTAAATCGGAGTTCTACTGTAGATAGTTTTTTAGTGAACACTCATGATTTCCTGCCGAGGAAGTTCGCGCCCTCCATCATTCTCCTCCACCCTCGGCTACCTCCGCCTCGCACCATGCCTTCCCAACATGTATGCCGCACCAAGGGCCACGTTTATCCAGCCAGTTATTCAAATAACATATTCATCCACCAGCAACAGGGCGCTTTCCAAACATCACTCAGTAAAAATTTAGAATAACTATAAGTTAAAACAGTTTCACACTGCTGCCTGAACTGAAATAGTCTAAATTACTCATTAATCAAGCTGGACTCAATAAGTATTCACAATTTAGATAATTTATAAAGGTTACACAAATTAGGTCACAAAGTTGTGCCAAAAGCTGCTCATGCTTACTGAGAGCATCACAACATTTTAAACTCTACCTACAGCCAATCACAGCACAGCATGATGAAATACTGGAAATTATTTTGTGCTCAACCGAACCTCCTGGCACCAGCCAGTCTTGGCGCATATGATTTCACTTCCTCTAGTTTATACAGATTTTACCAGAATGCATTTATCATCAAAACTACCCAAAAACCAGCAAATTTTAAAGAGAGAAAAAGTTTAAGAAATTTAATTTTACGTTCATAGGCACCCCCATCAAAACTACCCAAAAACCAGCAAATTTTAAAGAGAGAAAAAGTTTAAGAAATTTAATTTTACGTTCATAGGCACCCCATGCCTAGAAAAAAGTTAGTTTACGAAATTTTGCACAATTAGGACTTAATCAAATTACAACACTATTCTCCACTCACTCTAAGTTGAGTTTTAGGATAAACAAAGCAAATTATAAACAAACATGTTCATTGGCTGCTGACCGCCGTGCACCATGATCTTGCATAAGAAATAGTTCTTTGTTATCTGTTGTGTACATATAAATTTACTACTCCAACACTTAATAAGAGAGTTTTATTAACAAATATCTAAAATATACAGACGTTGCAAACACAATCTACGACGCTATATGTTTATAACTATAATTATGGTTAGCGGACGACACGTCCGTACAGTTGGTTCACGAGTTATTTTACGACTGACGTACTGTTGAACGTACGAGTTTCTTGGTACACTTGCCAGTATTTAGAGATGTACGATACTCTGAAAATACTACAAGTTTAGTTCAGTAATAATAACCACGGTAAAATAAAATATCACAATCAGATGTGTTATATTTTTTTAAAAGTTTTTTTGGACATTAATGCGTCAATGTTGTGACTACTGGGAATGGTTTCTCCGGGTATCCATTTTCCGTTCCAGTTCGTCCGAACCAAAAATTCCTTGATCTATTTCGTTCCGTTCCCGCGTCTGTTTATGTTTACATCGCATGCGGGTTAGGTTATGTGACGCTGGACGTGAACAGTGAAAATGTGTTGCATGGTTTTCGAAACGTGGATATATGTCTTCATTACTAATGAATAAAACATACTGTATCTAATTCACGGCATTAAATTATGAATTGTAGAGTTGCAGTTATTACTTGGTAAGTCACAATATTAAAAATAAAACAATTAGCTAAAATCCGTTAAAAAATGTGGCAGTGACAGTTCGAAAACTGCGCAGCGGCGATAATAACGCTACCTATTTTCCAAGTGTAGAAACATTTGTACCTCCGGGTATGTCGAACTTGGAAAATAAATAGACGTTCGTGTATTACGTAATCCCGGAACTCCTAATTAATTTTTACCACATATACTGACTGTGAAAGTGATTATTTTCAATCACTTATACATGTAATTCTCGACGATTTTAGGTAAGAACGTCACAAAATAGCGTTTTTGGAACAACGTCGGTATATGCTATGGTGTCGCTATCTATCTTCCATCTTGTGAACGTTCGTACAGTTGCGCTATCTGTCCGCTCTGCACGCCTCTAGTATCTACGTTCTCGTACAATCCTTCAACAACGTCGAGGGAATGTTTTTACATTAAGTTATGTAAAACTGTGCAATGAATGAATACATCCGCTTATTCCTTCTTTCTTTGGTGAACAATTTACAAGGGCATTTTACTAGTAAGGAATGCCTACTTTTTTTCCCACTAAACGCTACGCAAATCGGGCTATTCGCTCGTGAGAAGGCACTCGACAGCTCGGTTTACTCTTTTTTTTTTTTTTTAGGACAAAGGTCGATCATATCTATTGTTTAGAGGTGTTCTTTTGATCGTAAGACGTCTGCCTATTGATATAAATGTACATTTCAACTATCACTTGCGTTATTATTCCGTTAAATGCTACGGAAGTCGGTCTATTCGCTCGAGAAATGACACTCGGAATCTCGATTTTCTCATTTTTTTTAGGAAAAGGATTGGTCATACCTATTGTTTAGCGGTGTTCTTTTGATCATAAGACGTCTGACTATTGATATAAATTTATATTTAAACTATCACTTGTTTTATTTTTCCATTAAATGCTACGGGAGTCGGGCTATTCGCTCGAGAGAAGACACTCGGAATCTCGATTTTCTCAGTTTTTGGTGACAAGGGTCAGTCATATCTACCGCTCAACAGTGTGACGTCTGGCTACTGATATCAATTTATGTTTACATTATTACGTTAATTAATTTCCTGCAAAACGCTAAGGAAGTCGGGGCCTAGAGACACTTTGCAGAAGAAATGCAATTTAAAAATTTTCTGTTTTTGCAAAAATAAGCCGCAATTGAATTTACGAAGGTAGCGATTTTATGAATGCGATGAGAGGAACCGTGAGTATTCGTAAAATCGGGGGTCTAGTGTAGTACCAAATTTTCGTTACTGTAGTACCAGAATATTTGAATACGATCGTTAGTCATGGCTTGATAATTACAATTAAATTTTGAAATATACTGTAATGCACGTGATCTCAATATTTTTATCAAGTTTTTATGTAATTTTTGTTTCCGTATGTCCATAACATGTACAAAATTTTCACGCAGTATTGTTTTAATATATAGGGCGTTGTTGTTTCCTATGATGCCGAATGTACACAGTTTTGTCGGTTGGAAATATAACGTCGGAGCGCTGCACAAACTGAGCCAATTAGAAGCTAGTGAAGTGCAATAATATTACGTTATTTGTTTACTTCAGAACTCAACTTAAAGTGAACAGAGAATAGAAGTCATAAACACTGCCATAGTGGCTTAACATGAAGATTAACAACAAAACTTTACCTGAATAATCTTAAAGTTACAAACAGATGCATATTTTGAGCTAACTCTCATTTGAAAATTCACATTTTCAGGTTTTTATAAATTTAACTTAAAAGGGCCACAAGTGATATATACGGTACACTTTACTATAACTAAAAAAAATTGTTCATAGGCAGAGCTGAAATATATGCCTGTAGGCATCACTGATCACTTCAGATATGTAATTATTTATTTTAATTAACTATTATTAACATAGTACTGGTTTTCACTGCCTCTCAACATGTTTTATGAGTTTCTCTAAGCCATAATTAGTAAAATACCACCAGATTGCCATCACATCTCTCTTTATAGCACACTACTTCTCTCAAAACATATTGTTTCACAATTCACCTTAAACTGACACTTCATACAAGAAAATAGCATATAACAGATACAAAAAAATAATTGAAATCAGGGTGGATCGGGGACACAACCAATTTCTGCTTTCAATTAACACCATAACATTAACATTATTCACCACACTTCAGAACACAACTACGTCATATGCTTGTAACAATATTTTTGTGATAATTTTCATTTGAAACTTCACTTTCCACATGTACCAGTATGATACATATTAGAAACGTAATTTTGCACGAGAAATTATTCACAATGGTTAATATTCTAGTGCCTAATTTTTTTAAAAATATGATTCATACACAATAATTTTAAGTCGCATATTAAAACACATAACACGCCAGCATTTACGACTTTCTGATGTTTCAAATTTGAACACGACTGTCATTTCCGTCTTGCTAGATAAGCTACATCTGCTGTACCTTGGCAAGTAAGAGCAGAAAAAACCGATTTTTATAGCAAAATTAGCAAGTGCTATCACAAAGCAAACAGCTAACAAACTGTGTTTCCAGCAACATGAACGCGAACTAGCAGAAATAGCACTAAACTGGTACACTAGCAGCCCATGCGAACACATCTGATATTTGCAAATAATTGTCCCCATGATGAAACTGCTAAATAAAAAAAAAGTTCTGTAGAGGATTAAAAGTTACCTTAATCCTAACTAATATTATAAATGCGAAAGTAACTCTGTCTGCCTGTCTCGCTTTCATGCCAAAACTACTGAACAGATTGAAATGAAATTTGGTATACAGATAGTCTAGAGCCTGAGGAAGGACATAGGCTAATCTTTAATGCGAAAAAAGGGTTATAAGGGGTTAAAAGGGGGGATGAAAAGTTGTATGGAACTATTGTCAATGTTAACTATCGTCATTATTGATTCGATATAAATAAATATGACATTCAAAATTTGTCAAAGTTTCACCCGCAACGGTGTAAAATAATAATAATAATAATAATAATAATAATAATAATAATAATAATAATAATAATAATAATAGTTTATGGTCAAAAGTAAAATATAGTTTAAACTGAGAGTTAGCATTAGCGTAAGTGGACCGTGTGTGTGTGTGTGTTTGCGTGTGCGTGTGTGCGTATATATTTTAAGCTCAGGGACAGACACTTAAGTTGCAGGAGTACATTTAGAGAAAACATTGTGAAATAATTACCCAAAGACACTTCCACGCGGACGAAGTCGCAGGCACAGCTAGTTTACTTTAAATTACATAAATTTTAAAAAATTCACATTACAAATAATATTAATTAAAATTAACTGAAATTAGAGAATGTTATATTAGCCAAACCATTTTAAAAAGGCAAATAATACAATTTTAACTTCAAAAATTATTCGCTTTGATACATTATGAAACAATCAACCCAATGCAGAACCACAGGGGCGGAATACAGACCTGCCAACTTCCAAAGAGTCCTATCAGTAAGATTTTCAAAATATTTAAAATTTGACGTAAATCAAACGCGGCATTTCAAGTGCTGTATATGAATAACTGCTATTAAAAAATAATTGTATTAATAATATTGGCCTACAAAGCTACTTACATTAAAACTGAACACACAAATATTTTTAATATACCATAAAATTATTTGCCACCATTGCTTACATCACAAAACACAAAAAACTAATAGGGAAATAAACTACTGAATGTTATAGAACTTTGTTGTATCAAAATAAAATATAACTCTGAATATTTATTGAAAAATTTACACAAACCTATTTTACTTGGTTAGGTAGATTAGTTTTTAATTTTATTTTTCCACATAGAAGGTCATTTTAATTTTACCTGGTTGTTAATCAATTTCCAGTACCGCATCACAGTTCAGCGTTTTCTGACGATTGTGTGAACACAACACACTGGGTAAGCACAGCACTGCAGTGCCTATGAGGTTATATTTTCATGTCTTAAATTTTATTTATATTCCTACGTTTTGCGAACGCTAAATACGCAACTGTCGATACAGGAAGCACCTGACCTCCAATCTACCGTCAAAATATTCAATTAAAAGTTTTTAAACGGCCTAAAATAATTGTTTACATACGCGACGAGATAAAACTTTCTTACGATTTCGTTCTCTTCATTTTTTAATTAGTACGCGCAAATAGTAAATATGAAAGGCAAATTAGCTTTACAGAATCCAAAAAATCGCATACCCTGACACATGTAAACAGACGAGCCACAACCAACGCCATTTTGAAAACAATAGACTGTCAAAACGACAAGATTTGACCTGGCATCTGCTTACTTCGTTATTTGCAACACAATGACTCAGTATAAAGTACGATATACGTACCATAAATACGATATTCAAGGTACTCAAGGTAGCACGGCGTTGGAAAGTAATGCAATTTCGCCGACATACAGAAAATCCGTAAAATTTTAGATACGTCCGTAAAACCGTAATATCTCGAGATTTCCGTACAAATTACGTACAATCCGTAAAAGTTGGCAGGTCTGGGAAAACAGGAGCCACTGAGTATATATTTATTTGTGGTAGGGGGAAGGGGATGCCAGCAAGTCAGGTCACTACGGTCCTTGTAAAAACATTGACACTTGCATGATTCCTAAGATATGCATGATTAAATTCACATCCAACTACTGTAAGTGAAACTATAAGGTAAATTGGAACCAGTTCTCGCTTACAAATACAGTTGATCAAGAACAGTCCTATAAACTGGGAATCATAATACTTTCTATATTTTCTGTTGTATGCCAAGAGAATAAGCTGAATTTAAAGAGACAGACGCAATGAATGTACATGTTACAATGAAAAATTATTGTCACTATCTTTAGATTTTGGTCTATTTACTTTAACTACAATTTTAGTAACGTGTTTAAAAGCATAACAAACTTTAACAGAAATAAAACAAAATTTCACCATTGATCAAATGAGTCTGAAGTAATTTGCACTAATAAGGTGTAAAAAGATTGGGTGTTACTGGGATCTATTAGCGATGGATGAACATAGATAGTCCCAACTTAGGGCGGTGACATATCGGCTCACGAACGTAACTGTGTATTATACATGTTCTGAGATGGTATAATTAAGGGGAATTGAAAGGTAAGACGTCGAGCGAACAATCGTCGATAAAATCTGAACTACTCGTCAAAATTTGGTGGGGATATTTTGTTGAGTAGATATTATTTTAGTGTACGTTTATTTACACATCAATGGGTGGTAGTATGCTTTGCTTTCGAGTAAAAAATCAAAAACCTTTTTTTAGAAAAATAAGGAACTGAAACCACAAAATAAAAAATATTTAAAACTGTAATTTTTATAATGATTAGTACGATAATATCTAGGACTCTATAATAACCAAATTTAAAAAATATTCACGTTTTAACTTAAAAATAATTTTAACCTCTGTAAACCTTTCGTGCTAAGGTATTACGAGAGTAAAATTATTTTAAAATCAAAACGTTAACATTTTTTTTTAATTTGGTTGTTACAGAGTTCTGGATATTAAATTAAATTTTTTTTCATTTTTTATGGAATTTGTGATTTCAATCCCTTACTTTCTAAATAGCGTTTTTAAATTTTTTACACAAAAGCAAAGCATACTACCGCCCAGGGCTATAGAAATAAACGTCCGATAATAGATTACATACTCAACAAAAAATTCCCACAGAATTATGATGAGTACTACATATTTTATCGACGATTGAATATTCCAGCCGTCCGCTCGACATGTTACCTTTCCATACCCCTTATTGTTTTTATACCAGTCATGGTGTGACATCAGATATGTTACTGATTACCTGTAACCTCTGTCCTTGGCACGGCTTTAAACAATTGGAAAGGAAAGGCTAAGCTTGTTGGCGACAGTTTTAAATGCACAGCAAACAAGGACAAATGTGTTTTAAACGGCACGCAGGGCAGCATGTAGGCTGGGCCTGCTTTCTCTTCTACCCCTAGCCCCCCTCGCATCAGAGATTCCTCACCCCTGTGCTGGGAGACCTCAACATTTCTGGAGACTAGAGAATAAGGAACTTAAATTTCTTGCTGTAGGAATAACTATTTACACTGGTTTTACCACAATACAGTAACCAGTAAAACCATCATCCTTTTTGACCCACTTATTTATTAGGCATTTTAAAATGGCTACTATAGAAGGGCTTAAAAGGTTTGAGACTAGCAACTGTAGAATTTTTCTAACGTCTTGGTTTAAGGTATTAAAATGTGCATAGGTAATTTTATTGATAGTTAATTTTTCTAGCAATATATAAGCACTAGCTGTCTCTTTGCAGCTTCGCCCACGTGTACTATAGAAAAGAGTAACTAACTTTTAATTACGTATTAATTGATGGTGTTACTACAATTCTCTGTATATCTTTAAAACAACAAATACAAAGAGCTTTATCCAGTCCACTCCGCTGAGCGTACTTTAATTGCAGAACATCTTTGTTTTTAATTCATCTTTATTTCTCTATAAAATAGCTGCCCGGCTGCAGCATTGCCCGTATGAAATTATGTAATGTAAACAGTAACTCTGAATAAAATATGTGAAAGCATTTAACAGCTAGCGTACTCAATAACTGTGAACTATAAATTGTCTCAGCTCCGTGTAAAGAGCACGCACAATATGCTAGTATGATGTCATACTAATTCCCATCGCAATGTCTTGAACAGGAAATGAACCCGTAACCAGTTGTTGTTGTTGGAACCAAGGAAGTAAATGATTTCAGGATGCGTAGTAAGTTATTCAGTGGTTGTTCTTGGCTGGGAAGGGTGACGCAGCAAATCAGAAGAGTGTGGCTAGAGTGCAGAGTGGGGGAAAACTGGGACTAGGGAGGCTAGCCCTCATGTCGTTTGATGGCAACAGTATCTACTCGATGACTACCCAAGTTCATCACACTAACATCCCTACATTACTGTATTTACTCGCGTAATCGCCGCATATTTTTTTAAAAAAATGTTAGGCCCAAAAAATGGGGTGCTACCACTATGAGGTGTTTTAAAAAAAAACATTCTAAATTTTTGGCATAAATATAACTTAAATGTACACTAGACCCCCGATTTTACGAATACTCAAGGTTCCTCTCATCGCATTCGTAAAATCGCTACCTTCGTAAATTGGATAGCGGCTTAATTTTGCCCCCACCCCTACCTTAACAGAAAATTTTAAAATTGCTTTTTTTCTGCAAAGTGTATCTAGCCCCGACTTCCGTAGCATTTTGTGGAAAATTAAATAACGTAATAATGTAAACATAAATTGATATCAGTAGCCAGACGTCACACTGTTGAGTGGTAGATATGACTGACCCTTGTCCCTAAAAAATGAGAAAATCGAGATTCCGAGTGTCTTCTCTCGGGCAAATAGCCAGACTCCCGTAGCATTTAACGGAAAAATAAAGCAAGTGATAGTGGAAATATAAATTTATATCAATAGTCAGACGTCTTATGATCAAAAGAACACCGCTTAACATAGATATGACCAATCCTTTTCCTAAAAAAATTAGAAAATTGAAATACCGAGTGTCTTCTCTCGAGCGAATAGCCAGACTCCCGTAGCATTTAACGGAATAATAACGCAAGAGATAGTTGAAATATAAATTTATATCAATAGGCAGACGTCTTACGATCAAAAGAACACCGCTAAACAATAGATATGATCGACCTTTGTCCTAAAAAAAAAAAAGAGAAAACCGAGCTGACGAGTGCCTTCTCACGAGCGAATAGCCCAATTTGCATAGCGTTTAATGGGAAAAAAAGTAGGCATTCCTTACTAGTAAACTGCCCTTGTAAATTATTCACCAAAGAAAGAAGGAATAAGCGGATGTATTTTTTAATTGCGCAGTTTTATATAACTTAACGTAAAAACATTCCCTCGACGTTATTGATGAATTGTACGAGAACGTAGATACTAGTAGCGTGCAGAGCGGACAACTTTACGAACATTCACAAGATGGAATATAGATAGCGCCACCGTAGCATATACCGACGTCGTTCCAAAAACGCTATTTTGTGACGTTCTTACCTAAAATCATCGAGAATTACATGTATATGCGGTAAAAATAAATTAGGAGTTCCGGGATTACGTAATACACGAACGTCTATTTATTTTCCAAGTTCGACATACCCGGAGACAAATGTTTCTACACTTGAAAAGTAGATAGCGCTATTATCGTGCTCACTTGTGACACGCACGTTTTACGACACGCAGTAACGCATTGTTTAAGCAAATTATGCGCCAAGTTAATTGTTTTAAGTACGTATGGTGTTAACGCAATAAAGAAAAATATCACGCTATTATTTATAGGGTTCGTGTAAAAAAGTAAACTCATTCGGCGCTATACGAGAGAGATTAATATTCGTCCTGAAACAGCCTAGATGGAGGCTGTACTATAGTTAAAATCAGCATATGCGCATGCGCTGGAACTTTGCGTCTATAGTACGACCTCAATATAGATCCTAATACGTCGTAGTTGGAGACAGGCCGGCTGGCTTGGCACAGGCGGCACCGCCGCCGCGCGGTTTTCAAACTGTAACTGCCGCATTTTTTGACGGATTTTCGCTATTTTTGTTTTACGTTTAATATTGTGACTTACCAAGTAATAACTGCAATTCTACAACTCATAAATTAATGCCGTGAATTAGATACAGTATGTTTTATTCATTGTCAACATAATTCCATACAATTTTTTTTGTCATATAATTTTGTTATTTTTTTAGGGTTCCTGAGATTGTATTCGTAGAATCGCTACCTTCGTTAAATCTAGGGTTCGTAAAATCGGGGTTTAGTTAACACCTTTTTTCTATATTTACTCCTCCAAAGCATGACCATTTCTCGAAAAATTAAGAAAAAATATTCGTGGGGTGCATAGTAAACATGGAATAAATAAGAGACTATCTTGTCAATCCATTCATGTGCGTCACTAAGCGAAACTCGTTTAAAATAATACCGCATAAGACATTTAAATTTTACAGTCCATTACATGTATGCTAGGGGTGTGCGAATAATCGAAATTACAAATATTTTTCGAATAGTAAATCTGTACTATTCGTAGTTAGTGTACAATAACTTAGTTTACATTATTTCCTACTCACAAAGATCTAATTTTTTGTAGTAGGTATTGTAATAATTTATTACATATTAATTTAGCTCTCAAATTTCTGTACTTAAATTCTTCTAAAAATATTACAGAAAAGTATTTTTTTCTTTTTATCTTTATACATGTAGGGAAGAAGTAAACTAGATCAGCTGTGCCATCTGAAATTAGCACTTGTTTAGAAAAAAACTATTTTGTGATTTCTCACAAACATAATACCGTATTATTCAGCATATAATGCGATAATTTTTTGGAGATTTCAGAGGTCCCAAATCACTATTCACATTATATGCGGAGTCGCATTATATTGGTGCGCAAAAGGGAAAATAACCCCGGGGTCTGCCTATATGCCGTTTTTGCGCGATGCAGTGTCATGGCTTGTAATGTCAACTGACATGTCACTTCCGTATGGCGAGGCGGAGGAAGGGGGGGTGATGGTGCCTGACTGGGAGGGGAGGTTAGTTATTTTTAGATCGTCCAGCCTGGGCGCACGTGTTTTTTTGTGAATGCAGGTGCACTCTAATCGCAACAGTCAGTCATCCATCTTGATTTGCTTATGTACGGTTGTTACTGTAATATTAAGTTTTGTGTGTGCTAGATATGGGTAAAACAAAGTGTTTTTCATATAACGCAGAATTCAAACGAAAAGTGGTTAAGCATGAGAATGAAACTAATAATTTAGAAGCAGCTGGGAGTAGCAGTTCTGAAAGTGGTTCCGATAGTGGCGAATGACAAGTGAGTGGTTGTAGTTATTAACCAGAGTTTGTTCATTTGTTCAGTTTTTTATATTGAAGAATACTATTGTTTTTATTATTGAAGCATTTGTTTTGTGTTTTTTGAAATAATGATGCATTCATTTGTTTCAAGTTGTAATTTAAACAGGGACTTACTGACTTTACGAGAAATGAAATGAAAGCCTTAAAATCGCCTTGATTTTGTTAACCATCATTTTTGCAGAAATCATAATTGAAGTTTAAGGTAATTATTTTGTTAATGAAAAGTTTGTTTATGATAGTAAAAATAAAATTATTTGCAACTAAACTGAGGGCTGATTTTTTTGTTATTAATTTACATTAAATAAAGTTAATCGCCAATCTGTAGAACCTACAAAGCATGGCATTACCTAATAGGCTACACACAACTCAACGTGCGTGCTTCCATTGTAACCACGTTGACATAATGTACGTGCAATACTACATGCTAGCCAGTCCTGACGCCAGATAAGCAGAAGTGGGCGACTAGCGTAGCGTAAGTCTGGCAACGGTGGCAACAACAACACTGACGTCACAGTGACTGCATTCCAACCGCCCCCTCCTTCTCTAGACTCGCTTCCCATCCTCTTGTTTACCATTACTGGTCTGCATCATTCCCTCCCTCCGCTGCTTTCCGCCTCCCCTTCCCCATCGTTTGCTCGCATGCTCTGCTCCAGATCTTCTTTCGTGCCGCCGGCTGCCACACTACCTACCAGCACGGCCCGAGTCTCGGCGCACAGCATTCACTGTATTGCATTATACGGCCATGCAATTTTATTTTCCGATTTGAGAGTTTAAAAATTGCCATTCGCAATATATGCGAGGTCGCATTATATGTGGAAAAATACGGTAAAAGAAGAAAACTGAGGAAAAAACTGTATATTGCTGTAAGAACAGGTACAATGTAGTAAAAACATATATGTTTATTTTAAGAATGTTCGAGGTTATCAAAGTAAAAACTGCTAAATTTTAATGCTTAAATTAATGAAGCAAAGTGCATTTCTATAGCTCCTTGTAAATGCAAGATTATGTACTGGCAAATGTATACCAAAATTTTAAGAAACACAATTAAAAAATATTAGAAAATTATTCGAAAAAATTAATATTCGTTCGAAAACTATTCAAAACACTAAAACCACTATTCGCACACCCCTAATGTTTGCTATTATTTCCCGTGTAAGAAGTTTACAAACAAATCTGTTTCACGCTTTAAGTGTCACAACTGTCCAGATGCCATTGCGTTATCAACAGCGCATCATCAACCACCAAGTATGACTCATCATGTCAGGTGATAGGACATGTAGGCATTCTGGAGGATCTAGGCCCATGTGACGTGAAATCTGGTACCCAGATGCTCGGTTCAGCCGCCATGTCTTGTAGGCATGAAACACAGAGGATCTAGATACGCACACCATGCAGACTGGTACCTAGATGTTCGGTTCTGCCACCACATCTTGTAGGCACAAAATATGACGGATCAAAGGGTGGGTGCCGGCGCGCCATGCTTCCGATCAACGGACGTTTGCAACGGTAGCGTTTTGCAGATTCCACATTTTTACCAGTCAGGGTAACACGTTTTCTCGCCGAAAGTTTTCGCAAAACCTGGTCTCTTGGTAAACATCTTAACGTAGTTTTATTGTAGTACGTCCCCTATTGAAAAAGATAAGGTGCGGCCAGTATTCGGGGGTTTTGAAAATACTGCTTTAAGCCTTTCAAAATAATGCTGTGGCCATTATGCGAGTGAATAATGTATTTTTGGTAAGTTTTCTTAATTCCGTATAATTATTACATACTTACAATATGTAACAGATTTATTAAACTATTAACAACCCTTACTTCAACGTCAATCCATAAGAAACCAAAAAATTGGTAAAAAAAATTATATGAATACATATAAAATGTTCTCACCTAGCATCAGATTTCACAGGTGACAGAATATCATCCGAGAGAGTCAGACGGAGGTCCTGGGAATCCCCGAGCACCTGAGAAGACTCAGTGGTGTCTCTCCACTTGTCATCTTCCAGGCTTGCCAACTGCACCACTTGGCTCTCAAATTTCCCTGAACACAATCCTAGCAACTCTGAATCTTGGTCCGCCTGACTAGTCCTTGTCAGTGGGTTGACTAAGTTGTCCATTTCATCTGTAACATATGCATCATCACACCAGTAATTTACTAATTACTATAACAAATTAAATTTAGTAAAAAAAAAAAAAACAAATTGTTAAAAAATATATATATTTTTTTTTTCATGCAACATTTTAATGCTTTCCCAGGAGTGGGAGGCTGGAGACAGAGGTGGGGAAGGAACTTTCTGCAATTGTTTATTCGAAATTCTTTCTTAAATACAGTATACGTAATAACATATTCATGTAAAACAAAATATTTCACAGTTGTGGGTTATGCCAAAACATAAGTGCCATAAATGTTACAGGGAAAGAAAAATGTGATAAATATATAATGCAAAATACATACAACAAAGAAAATCACTTTATACATGCATATACCGTACATAAGATGCAGCAAATACATGATAGAATTAGAATATGTAACAAACTGATGTGTTATGCCAAATTTGATACCATGAAAATGTTCAAAATGTTGTAAGTTTGTAACAAAAGGTTGTAGATGGCATATACTATAATATTCTGGAAAAACCCAAACATGCTTAGCAAGGACTCTTCAGAGTGGTGACTCGTGAAATTCGTGAAATACTGCGATACTTTGAGTAAATACAAATTTTCCACAAATTTCAACATATTTTCTTTAAAAATGATGTTTCATGCAACTTCAGATGCCTGCCGGAAATTTTGTTGCAAATCAACTGAGACACAGTTCTCTAAATGCACGTTTAATTTTCAGATACTTCTGGTTTTGTTTTGTTAAATTATGGTTTCACCATAATGCCATTAGTCCAGACATGCAGTTTAAATAGATTTTAACAGTGTAATATAGGATTCGATCTATACTACAGATATCGTGTTAAGTCATTTTAGTGGTTGATTGCAGGCCAGTTCACATATATTTTTGTATTTATCTTTGGCCATAGACACACCGAGCCATGAAGTTTTATAAACATTGTGTTTGTTTTTATGACTGTATATTATTGTACTATCCAAGGAAATATGGTTTCCAAGGTTTCTCACTACTTCACACGTAGCGTTTTATGATCTGATCAGAATAGTGACCAGGTTAAGGGCCAGAATCGATTCCAAAGCTAGGTGTGCTATGAGAATTAGCGAGAAGAAGGCGACACAATGGCGTGAAGAAAAAACGGAAGTTGTTTGGAACGTTTAGACGGAGGAAGGAAAAAAAATTTTATTAGAAGAAATAGAATACGTTCGAACCAAGACTAAGATATCACGTATTTGATGGAGCCACCAAGACATTGGGTTGAGAATGACAGAAGAGAATATTTCAGTTACAAATAAGTCGATTGGAGATTTTCACTACATAGCCGGAGTTGAAGAAGATGTCAGGCCAATTTCCGAGCCTGAACTTGCTGTCAGGAACCCAGGGGCCGGGGCTCAACGAGGTCTCATCCCTGTAGACCTTATTCGCCAGTACGTACGTCGGCCATCCACTGAATCGGGAGAAGTGGATTTCATCTCAGGATACTGCGCCAAAGAAGCCGAAGTCCGGTGAGCCCAGTCTTTTAGCCGCACACTACACTCCGTCACAAACTCAGCCGCCATTTTCCTATCCATCTTGGAAGTCACATACTTAAATGTCTGCCAGAAAATGCACTTAAATTGAGATTAAGTCTGTTACCTTAGCCTGTTCGCTCGTGTAATTAAGTATGGTCACGACACATCATTTTATCCATTACACATTTTCGCGACATTGTCCTTAATTTTAAGTGGCTTATTTTTCATTCTTAGTAATCCTGGTATCCAACCCTTGGAAATCATATACCATATTCTTATCCGCACGCTGACGTCATCAACATTATCTAATCTGAAATTAAATTACATACATATCTGAATTATCAGTCTTTGATTTCCAGGGGAAGGGTATGCTCAAGAAACTGGCACGCAAATAGTGTGCGAGGTACCTAATGAGTTTCGCTAGCCGGCCACATATGGAATGTATGAGGTTACCTTGGATTCACGTTAAACATCTTGAACATAATTTTTCCTCGCCTGTTAATAGCCGGGCATTTTTATATCACAACAGATTTCACCAATATCTAAAAGTCGAAATAGTTGGATGGAAAAACACATTCACGGATACATTCAATCGTGTAAGAAGACCTAAATATTTACGTTTCCCATGTTCCACCATGAAAGGAATTGTGAATTACGTCACAATCATAGCCATAGATACACGCATGCAGATATATTCATTCATTAACGTATTATGCACTCTAAGCCTATCGACTCACGCACAGCCATGGACATAAAGCACTCTGATCTCAATTTATCAATAAGATGGCAGCAGAATTACAGTAGTGGCAGCAAAAGTTTTCTACCTAGTTACCATACATATCTCAATGGCAAAACGTTAATGCATTTTTGTTTCAAGTTCATGTAATATTTAGGAAAGTAGTATTGTAAACAGTAATTTGAGCACTTTTTTTACAGGTAACATTTTGATGATGGCTATGATGGAAATGTAATTAGAGTGTCTACAAAATATTTAGTTCTCAATAGGGGCGTGCGAATAATGGATTTAGTGTTTCGAATAGTTTTTGAACGAATATAAATTTTTTCGAATAATTTTTAAATATTTTACTAATAGTTGTTCTTAAAATTTTGTCTATACTTGCCAGTGTATAAGCCTACATTTACAAGGGGATACAGAAATGCTCTTGGCTTTATTAATTTAAGCATAAAAATTTAGCAGTTTTCAATGATAACCTTATGTTTTTGTTACGTTGTACCTGTTCTTACAGCAATATACGTACTGTTTTTTTTTTAATTTTCTTCTTTTATGTTTGTGAGAAATCACAAATTGTTTTTGTAAACAAGTCCTTATTACAGATGGCACTGCTGATCTAGTTTACTTATTCCCTACATGTATAAAGATAAAAAGAAAAAGTACTTTTCTGTAATATTTTTACAAGAATTTAACTACAGAAATTTGAAAGCAAAATTAATATGTAATAAATTAATACAATACCTACTATGAAAAATTAGATCTTTGTGTGTACGAAACAATGAACTGTTAATAACTAATCATATTTCAAACTAATTTTGGTAAAATAACTGATTAACTTCCTGTGTGTTTCACATTTGAAAACATTCGCAGAATAGCTGCATAGAAATTGTGAACATGTTCAACCAACTAATTATATAATCAAATAAATATATGAGTGTTAAAAAAGAGTTTAACCATTGTACACTCACAACCACTTCATTGGTGGCCTTGCTTACTTACAAAAATGTTTACAAGATCACAATATTATCGATGCATAAAGTTCTAGCATGAACCACCGTAATTTCATCCCAACGAATACCTTGAATCCGCTCTTTGGTCACGTTAAACTCCGAATTGTAGACTACACAAACAGCTGAAAATGATGTTTCACCCCGTTTTGGCCATTTTAATTCGTGTTCCCACTCTTCTCGACATTGGTAAGGTTTCACAATATTTTTCGTTTCTTTACTTAAGAAAAATAAGAATCATTAACTTCCCTGCAGCAAACATTTTATGTAAATATATGGCACGAAGTTAAACGTAAACAAACAATGTTAAACACCTTGTCATAGACGTATGGACTGTAACTAGGTAGACATCAAGCTTTCGCTGCTGCAATCGCGGTGATCGCTGTCTTAAGACGTCGACGTGACGACCACTGCAGCCATCTTGTATATAGTGAGATGTTCAGTTAGCGCATATCACTACGCTTCGAATATCTGCGCGAATATATCTATGGCCAC
Organism: Medauroidea extradentata; assembly: GCA_003012365.1. Lineage (NCBI taxonomy): Eukaryota > Metazoa > Arthropoda > Insecta > Phasmatodea > Phasmatidae > Medauroidea > Medauroidea extradentata. The sequence goes on from PNEQ01001292.1 coordinate 33,387, forward strand.
GAATTTGACGCCACACGTAAATAATAAAATGTTTACGTTGGAAACACAGGAGTGTCAATTCTTTCCGGTTTATTTATTTTAACCTTTAAATATCTGCAAAAACAGGAAAATCCGTTAAATTGTGTTATGCTTGTAAGTAGAAATAGCCTTGTTATCCGCTCATATAATTTTAAGAAATTTTTCAAAATTCACTATTCGAAATTTCTCGAATACTTGAAATTTGGGAATCTGGTATTCATTTTTCGAATATAAATAGTACAGATTTACTATTCGAAAAAAATTCGAAATTTCAAATATTCGCACACCCATAGTTCTAAATGAATTCAAACAATATCATAGTGATTTGTTGCTATGATGTCATCAAATATTTCCGAAGGTATGTAATTTTATTTGAGTACAATATAATTTCAGATTCGTAGTGGAAAGTTTTTGATGAGCCAACGTACTGAAAAAAAAAAAAAAAAACTGTAACTATCACTATACATGAATTTTCTATACCTGATTCAGCAATGATACATATTTACTAGTATGTCAGTTAACATGAATGATGTGTATAGTTTCTTGTGCTGCTCAGTGACAGCAATACCCTGTTTGCAATCCTACAATACATGGCCTTTAACTGGAAATCTGCGATGAACTCAGTAAACATCCCTTTTGACAAAAGTATCTGGTACAATACCCTTTCGACATAAGTGCCTGGTACAGTACAAGAAGAATCTGATTCTTATTTCAACCTGCACAATTATCAGACTACTACTATACTATATACCATAATATTTACGTTCACTCTTACCTGAGTTTTAGAATAAACAAAGCCGACTATAAACAAACCTGTTCATTGGCTGTCGACCGCCGTGCACCAAGGTCTTGCAAAGGAAATAGATATTTGTTATCTGTCGTGGACATATAAATTTACCAGTTCATCACGTAACAGGAAAATCTTATTAATAAATACACACGTTGCAAAAACAATCTACGGTCCTATACATTTGTTACTATAATTATGGTTAGCGGACGACATGTCCGTAAAGTTGATTCACGAGCTACTTAATGACTGACGCTCTGTTAAACGTACGAGTTTCTTGATACACTTGCCAGTATCTCATACTTGTTTGTGAAAATACCAAAAGATTAGTTCAGTAATATTTAGTACTGTAAAAATAAGTCTGACTGTTATACAAGTATCACAAACTAATCTCATTTATTTTCCAGCTTATGTTGTGGCTACGGACAATGGTTTTCTCATACATCCATTTTCCGTTTCGGTTCGTCTACACCAAAATTTCTTGTTCTATTTCATTCCGTCATTCTAGCGTCAGTAATGTTTACAGTATCAAGACAAGACTTACGGATTAGGTTATGTGACATTGGACGTGAACAGTGAAATTGTATTGCATAATTTTTGAGTCGCCAATATGCCTACATTATTAAACGAACTTGATGTAACATTTATATGATACAAATGAAAATTGCACAATTTATAACAATACCAAAAGTAAATATGGTGGGAATTATCGACAGATTGTTAGGTGATCAAACAAATTTGATTTTTCCAAAAAGAGAAGTACAAAATAATCCCAGAAGACTTTACAAGTAAGTTTTACCACTTGTTTATTTTGATCACGTCAGTACCAGATTTTTGAATACGATCGTTAGTCATGGCTTGATAATTGCAATTGAATATTAAAATATTGTAAAGGAAATAAGAAACACGTCAAGTTTTTATGTAATTTTCTCCTTCGTATGTCACTATCATATACAGTAAACCCCCGATCTAACGACGTCGGATCTAACAACATCGGCAATCCAACGACATAAATTCCAGGAAAACTGGAAAAATAAAAATAAATATTTAAAAAATTGGTTAAAGCTAAGGAAAGTGTAATAGTTCGCAGTAAAACATGAATTAAATATAATTTTGCGTACATTTAACAATAACATACGCAGTTATAAATTGGTGATGTGCAACTGTGAAACAAAAAAAACTGTGAAAAAATGTTAGAAACTTTAGCCGGAATATAGTTAAAGCGTGCGCCGGTTGAGTTAGGCAGCCCGCGCAATACCGACATATGACATGTGAAACGTGATGACTATGGCTGCCTTATCTTCTCCTCCCCTTCACTTCTCGACATTCCTTCCTCCCTGCACACATCTCTCATATTCAACAACATGAGTGCTGTGCTGTAAGAAACGCACGGCTAAAAATAGATAACACCCCTCCTGACTGTCCATGCCAGCCAATACCCATTCACTCCCCCCACCCTCAGCCAGCAAGCCAGTTTGTGCTTTTTTGCGAGCACATCAACTTCTGTGCCTTGTCTAGTATACTTTTCGCTACTTTACGTGTACAGTTATCAGTTTGTAGGCCCGCGACACTAGGAGTTGCGACAAAAAGAGTTGCCTCATGTGCAGTTTAGAATCTTTTTTCCTGCGACGTGAAGTTTTCAGTTTTTATACAATGTTTTATCTGACTTAAATAGTCAACAATTTTTTTACCATATATACATATTAAGTCATTTTTACTTATTATTTACACTGCACATGATCAAGTTAGAGCATTATTCTCGGCGCAAAACTTTGCGGTGTTCGTCTTTTTTATGGTTTTGGATACAAGGGGAGTGTAATTTTGGGATTATGAGGGTACTATTTTATTTGGAAGACACCTTTTCATTATACTAAAATATAATTCCAATAAAAAACATGTTTAAGTTGGTAGTTGTTCTACGTTAACTTAAATAATAATAATAATAATAATAATAATAACAACAATAAAGAAAATCACTTTAAAATAAAAAAAATTGGGGGGGGGGGGTCAAAATGAATTACCTCGGCACTAACGACATAATTATCTGGCACAGTGCGGTGATGTTAAGGGGGATTATTCCCTGAATAAATAATGTTAAAATGAACTTGAAATTATTTATTTTGTAGTAGACATAAATGACAAGTATTGGAGAGACATATTTTTTTTTTAGAAAAAAATTTTTAATATATGTTTTGACACTTTTAAACTAACTTTGCATGCTAATTTTGCAGCCATTACAGCAAGAATCAGAATAAAAATTTTTACTAATTACTGCATTCACTTGCTAGATTAAAGTACGAAAAAGTGCGTGTCACATTCGGTTTTTAAAAACAGTTGTTTGAAACAGTTTACTGATGCATTTTACATGCTAATGTAAATGCATTTTTTCATAATTTTTTGTTATGTA
>PNEQ01001293.1:0-28377 GCA_003012365.1 Medauroidea extradentata
CATTCCAAATAAAATTGAGCTAAACTTACAGAAACTTTGTTTAGTGAATGATGAGCTTTGAATAAATATTTTGATGAATTAGGCTATGTACATGCAATTAAAATAAGGTAAAAGCACACCAATGTTTTCAAGTTCAGATTGATGATTTTTGCTCTCATAAGTGCCTAGTGTGTCCATTTGGACACATGTAGTTTTAGCCCCAGTAAGAGGAATAGATTATTTTTATTATTTTTTTGCGTTTGTTTAGTGTTTTTATAGTTTATATAATGAAAGGAACTGAAATCCGCAAAGAAAAAATTAATTCGGGCATTAAAGGGTTAACAAACTGAAAAAATTCGTTGCTAATAACAATGTTGTAGGCTACAAGTTCAGCTATGTTAAACCCCATAGTAAAATATTTTTTGTATTTCAAAGAATATGTGCAATTTTTTTTTAAATTTTACTTTAAATTTCAGCATTTTTAATTAAATACAAAAGTTTTAATTCTTAGTGTTTATGTACGTGGAATTGTAGCCTGCGACGTCTTAATTCACTGTGCATTTGTTCAGTTTGGTATGTCAATTGGTTTTAGTGTAGTCCTTAAAATGGAAACATGCAAGTTTGTGACTGTAACAAGCCGTTACGCGAAAACTGTGGGATAAAGAAAATTTCATAAGAGCCAAATTTAGTCACATTTTGTGTCTAAAATAAAATAATTATATCTGGTACAAATTAAAAAAAACATGGTGATTAAAATGGCTGTATAACGCGCCCCTTAAGTGCTGACCAAAATCTCTTCAGTCAATCAATTGACTCATGTTTCATGTATTAGTTGAACATTTTCAAACCCATGTTAGTGTTTACTGTAACAGGAGGAAAGTAAATTTTATTTTAAAAACATATTACTATACGCCGCGTTCGTTTTCAATTCTGAGGGAACAGTGCAGAATTAAAAACTATATTCCAGATCTAAACAAAGAGCAATAGGTACAGCAACAACCTATATTGCCAATGGTAGGGCCGTACAAACATCGTGAAGGTTGTGTAGATGTAAAAGTTAAGTGACGATAAAGCAACATCTACTACGAATGGAACATTGACCTTCCGGGTTCAGTTCAGTTTCTCAGATGCATGATAATACGTATTAATGGTTTACATCGCTAGTATTCCATCCTGTCTGTATATGTGTATATGTGTGTACATGTATGCATGTGTATGTATATATACACTACAAATTCATGAATATATAACTTACATGAGTTAATTGTGTGTTTCTATTGCCAAATAACGTCACATTAAAACTATAACTGAGAACAAACACCTAATCTGAAGGTTTTTTAACACAGTAGTGCAATAACGTATTATTTAAAATTGGTATTTATTCAAACCGCAATATTAGCTTAATTTAATTTAGTAAAATTATGTGAAAAAATATTTGTAGCTTTATCTACCAAAAATTTTAACCGTGTAGTGAAAGCATATAGGAACATGCTCTAAGATCTAATTTTGTGTTTACATTAGTCCAAAGTGCTGTTTTCGGCAAACGACTCCATATCAATTCGTGAGAGTTTGTATTAAGAATACTCATAATGTATGCAACTCACAGATTTATTTAGGATGTAGTAAACAACAAGGAAAATATTTGCGAAATGAACTATCGTATTTATAAAAAATCTTATTTTCGGTAGAATTCCAAAAAGTATTCATAGATGAGTTAAAGGCATCTTCCCATGAATAAACGATCTTCAATCAGCGGTGTGTCTGAGCAGCTGAGAGGAAAAGGAATGAAATTAAAATGCGTTTGTTTGATGTGTCACAAAGAACCACTTTGAACTTTGGCATAGCTCCGTGCTTCGGGGAAACGTAATTTAACTAGCTCGACTGCACGTCAATTGCACCACAAAGAATGGCAAAGTAGAGCTCTCATCTGTCTCCTTCGAGCGTTAGGCTCACGATTTCCGTGGAGTTGTCTTAAATAATACAACGCTTTAATCAACACTTAGTTCTAAATACGATTTTAGCAATCCGTTATAAGTTTGACGAATCTGTAGTCTCGCATACGGCAAAGACACTCATCTTCGAAAAGGTCAGTAAGTGAAAATTTAATAGTAATTAATAACCACACGGAACGTTCCAATAAATAAATCGTGGCCTCAACCGTCCATACATATTTCAAAGTTTTCTATCTGTTATGTTTAAAGGTGGCCACGCTGCAAAAATGCATAATTTTATATTTGTACGACAGTATTCGTTTAATATATGTTACGGGCGACTATATTTTTCATTTGTACATTTTTTTATAGATATTAGTCTTCCCATAGTGTCACGCCGAAGTCAAAATTTGCAAGTTACGGGAACATATAAATAACAGAAATCAACTTAATTGCTGTAAAGAAATAATTTACACTGAAAGTAGGTATTTAGGGCCATGTGCTAAAATATTTATAAACACAATAAAATTCCTTCAAATCTTTTTTTTTTTTTTTTTTTTTTTTTTTAATAATTGGAAAATAATGACAATGTTCTTCATTTACATTCATTGAGAGAAAGGCCGAAGCCCTTGGCGTACAGGCAGGCATCTGCTCAGCCGAGTCCTTTTTCTCTTTTCTTTATTTACTTTCACAGGGTCAAAAGTGCTCAAATTATTTTTTTAAAGAATGCTCATTAGTCCATAAATACTTCGAGATAACTGTTTCAAGACTTAAGGATGCTGTTGCGTTTTCTATATTAATGTCATGCTCTAACCATTCTGCTCTAAATTTACGAATTAGCTTTCATTCATACCATATTTTGTCCACCGAAAACGTAGTTTTTGCCCAGAAAACACTAACAACGTTTTCAGTTACTGCGTCATCAGTACTATCCCGAATAGATAAACTTACGTACGTCACTAATGTTCCACAGCTCAATTACAGCTCTCCGAGTGACAGTGTATATTTACAGGAAAAAATTAATAACGTTTATGTCTGCGCCTGGTTGCAGTAATTAGGCCTAATTGCATTGTACACAGAAATACATAAAAAAAATGCTAGCGAGAAGCCTTATCGCGGAAGGCAGCAACGATATCTAGTAAAATAAATAAACGAATATTCGTGTATGAAATTCAAGAATGCATGCCACACTACAGCTTTGTGCTCTTTTAAAAAGATTGTGTAACTCATAATTATATGCTACAAGGGGTAAGTTACCATTTTAGAAAGTTAGGGCACAGGAATATGTTTGTTTCAACCGATTAGCTTCTGGGTTGGTAATTGTCTGAGCCTTGAAAGGATTTTACAAGGCATAAATCCCGGCCATGACATCCCATAGACAAGATACGTTATCTACAACCGAAAGTACAAAGTAAGACGAACTTTTCCTTGCTTCTGCGTCCTAGGTATCTTGGCGAGCTTTTAAAATTTGTTTTCAGTTCGGCTTTAAAACACCTACAATCACGAGATCGTCTAATGCTACCGACAAATGCTGCCTATAGAATGTTTTGGCATAAGTTATTTTTAAAAAACTGATTCTAAAATAAGTGGCTCAAAAGGACACTAAATTTTTTAGTTTCCCTTTCCCCGTAAAAAAAAAAAAAGAAATATTGTAAGGAAGGATATAGGAGTAGAGATAATTAGTACTAATTTTCTTTTCTTTTGCCGTCTATAAACCTCCCCATGCCTGCATTACAGTATTGCCAATTTTGTTATTTTTATTAAACTACGTAAATTGATTGTTTACCTTTATGTCGAGAGATGCAACTTTTCTGGCTTAAGGGGGCCGTTCACCTCAGTTTTCAACGTCTTTTATTATTTTTATATTTGTACGAAAAAATTTTACTTATTTTAGACATAAATTGTGACTAAATCTTCCTCTTAGGAAATTTTTGTATCTCTTATAGTTTTTGCGTAATGAGTCGTAAACCTCAAAATTTGCACTTTACGGTTTTATGCACGCCACTAAAACCAACTAATATTGTATTTTTTTGTTTTATATATGTCAAATCGCAGCCTATAACATTGTTATACTCTGTGAATTTTTTCAGTTTCATATGTCAGTTCGTTTTAGTGGCGTACATAAAACCGTAAAGTGCAAATTTTGATGTTTACGACTCATTACACTAAAACTATAAGAGATACAAAAGTTTCCTAAGAGTAAAATTTAATCACATTTTATGTCTAAAATAAGAATAAAAATATCTGGTACAAATACAACATTAAATAAAGACGTTGAAAACAGGTGAACCGCGCCCTTAATGTCGATTTGTTTGTGTTGTTTTCGCATGGTAATCGTGTCATTAATTATCATGTTTTATTCTGGCGCCCACCCACACAAATTTATGACACATTCGTTTAATTATTACATATGTTCTACAGCACAAAATTGTATCTCAGTTTAATATTTTGCCGTAGGTAGACGAATGTGCAACAGCTAAAAATTGGCAATGTCAAAATGAAACTAAAAAGTAATCGTAAACACCGGGCCAGGACGTATACAAACACGCCCTCTTGTAGCTAATTGAGAGCAGGTATTAGACGAGCATAAGATACGTGGAGGTTACAAAATGCAGATTGTTGTGCTGCCTAACCTTTCAGGCGAATTCTCTCCATTAAACTGCGTGCTGCCTAGCCTTTCAGGCGCATTCTCAAGATTTGGATGTTTGTGTTGTCAGTGTTTTTAAAATACACATTGTATAACTTTTATTTCTGAGAATCAAAGCGACGGTATAAACTGCACTTTTAGCTAACGAAATGATCACACGACGTAGTAGAGTAAAATGACGGAAAACCACGTAAGCTTACTATTTATTTTGGTTCATAACGAAACTTCGAAATACGAACTACCAAATAACGTCTCGGGTACATAAAAAAATGTGAATAACTTAATAAACCCTTCCCTCTTCCCTTCCTCACACTATAAATGTTTATATCCAGCAATTTCATCGTAAAACTCCACTGTGGTCACGGATTTTTTTTACTCTTACAATTTTTACAATTATTTCTATAAAATTTCGTTAACATGGTTAGCTGGTATTGTATAAATATTTTCGTATCCATAAATGCATTGGCATGTGTGTGGAACTGTTTATATATGTCGTCTGAAGAAAATATATGCACTTATAATTTTAAATTATTACAAATTAAATAATTTAAAAAAATTTTGGAACAGAAACAGCCAGTTGGAATACAGGGCTATTTTTGGAGCAATAATGTCACTGATATGAATGCATTCATATACATATGTGCCTCGCATCACGTTATACTTCCAATATTGCTGGGTAGAGTATTTGGTTTATATGGGTTACTGTACAATAAAATATTATCAAAAATAATTACAAGAAGTTGAACAGGCTTAGGTGCAAAGAATTGACGTTTACAGGATTTTAAAGGTTTTAACTACATGTTTACTACTTTACAAGAAAGAGTAAAAGAAGTAGGTTAAGTGTTTATCTACTCCATATCTATACAACAAACATAATTTTATTCAATTATGTAAAGTATGCACTACTGAATAGCAACAATCCGTTTACAATTTTAAAATATAAACTTTCTTTGCTGTACCTGTAAAATAATAAACACTACATTAATCATAGATGATCCCCAAATTAAAAAAAATATGATATAAGAACTCCAACTGTAAAATAGAATAGTAATTAATATTTTATGAAACAAAAATACTGACAGTGATACCAATAACTCGTTTTCCGACACATCACAGTTACAAACCTGGCAGTTAAATACTCAGCTGCCGAGCAATCTCACACATGAGAGTCGTTAGCGCTTATAGGACTCGAGATTGTTCGAATGTTTACCTACGTCTGTCTGTGCAAGAGTGTGACACATCAAGCTTATTTGCCATGGAGTACTTTACAAGCGTTTACAAAAGCTCACGACGGTAGGCAGAGCAGGACAAAATGTCAGCTTTCATTGAGCGAAAGGCAACCAAAGTAACGTTTACACGCGTCCAAATATTCCTGAAAGACGTAACTCGATTAACTCCTCGCTGATCCTGCTCTCAAACAGGGTTACATTGGAGCATCTCAAGCCAAGTTAGAATTACTTATTTTTTGTATTGTTAGGTTGGCTAGAAACACATATTTAAAAAGTGAGCGGAGTTTGAGCCCGACCGCCCTGACTGCGACGCCAAAGACGTATAGCATTCTCGGTAACTTAGTGAACTGCAGCCAAACAACAAGGGGGGGTCAAGTTTCCAGGCGAGTGTCCAGACCTGTTCTTCTACGGCCGTGATAATGTACACATCCCTATAAATTCTCTATGGCCTTTCAGGACGTCTGCTTTGAAATGTTTACAACGACTACGACCCCCCTCCCCTCCCCAGCCCGATAAATAATAGTTATTTTCTCATTTACGTAAACATGTGTCTGTTGCAAAAAATATCTCGGTATCTCAAAAGGTAGATATCATGGGGTAGCTGAAAACCAATTTTATGACTTTTCGCCCTTTTAGTAACTGGATTTTCCAAAATCATACCATCACAGGTTAAACATTTGTAAAATCATCCAATTGAGATGAAAATCATGACGATAGCCCATTGAGACAAAGAGTAATCGACGAATCCTTTACAAACATATTTCATTCATTCACAGCTCTAAGAGTTTGAATATAGAAAAGTTGTGAAATCTGTTTACGAGCATTTATTATTCATGAAAAATAGAAGAGCAGCTCAACATATATCTCCACGGGTTCGGTAGCACTCGTGGACCAATCTAAACACATTCCATGTATTTTCATCCCCTAAGGGTTATACTTGATAGACAGTTAACGCTATTGCCTGGGCGTCACATTTAAGTATAATCGTGACGATAGTTCGTTAGGTTCGAGATACATAAACGATTAATTGAAAACACCTTTCATATCGTTTCATAACTTTTCACCCCCTTAGGTGTCAAATAGGCTATTTAAAAATCAATAAACTACATTTTAGGTATTTAAGTAAACATTAATCTTAAGCAAAAATCGCTTTTATATCTAACCGTTCAGTGAGATCGATGAATATCAATCACGAATCGAAAACACATTTTACCCTTTTTTTACCTATTTGGAGTCGAATTTGGAAAATTTCCTGACATTGTGTTTTGGGTATTTATGAAAACATCATTTTGAAGAAAACAACACTTCGATATCTCCACTGGTTCGGTAGTTATGGAATATATATATATATATATATATATATATATATATATATATATATATATAATACATACATACATTCTAGCTAAGAACAAAATGATCTTCAACTGTGACATACATTTTTGCTTACGCTTACTGCCGCGGTAACAATTACGTGTGAGTTTGAGAATATTGCTATTCTGTTTTGAAAACTTAAATCATTTTTAAGTGACAGACTCTGTACTATGGTCTTTTTTTCTGAAATTTCTTTTGTAATTTTGTATATTTTCTTGCAATGATTTATTTTCAAGTTTCTTCTCTTTCAATAGATTTTCACTATGTAGGTTGCGGCAGACCATTTTCGTAGTTTGCTAATTAAAACTTAACACTTCCCGTAAGTAGTTTGTTCAGTAGTATGAATTTCTTTCTCCTAGTTTCTGCGATCTGTTGATTTATTTTTTCTGCTTTTACGGTAGGCAATTTGGTTAGGTTGGTAGGCTAACTTATATTATGTTAGTATATAAACCCTGTAACTGTCCCGTTACAAAATTTTTTCAGGCTATGTAATAAAATATTAAAAAAAATTATTAAAACTTATTTTCATCAAGTGTATTACGAGCATCTGGCTTGTTGTCTTCGCGGGTTGCATGTTTAATGCTTTACAGGTTTTATCAGCAAATCATAAACAATTGTGTATGTTCGTAAACCCACACATTCTCTCTATTAAGTTTACTTTCACATATGAGGTATTTTTTTACTGTGTTATTATTTTGGAAATCGTTTACAATCTTCCCAATTAGTTTATACAGTCAACTCCCGATTATTCGTGCTAATAGAGGGAGTCGATGCCTCGGATAATCCAAAACCGCGGATAATCCACTTTTACTCTTTCTTAGATCTCAGTAGAAAAGGAAAAGGTCACATTCATTCCAGCAATAAGGCAGCAAATTGATATAGTAGACTATAAATTATTCGCATTAATTATTGCGGTGTATGTGCTAATAATCTAATATATAATTTAAAAAATCACGGATATCATATTTATCCAAGATCAAATAACTCGTTAATCCATGCATGCACGAGACTGTTATTGTTTCGCCTACTGGAAAATACTTGAATCTTATTCAAGCTTTTCAAGATACGGTTGCGAGAAAAACACGTTGGTGAACATTATGCGAGTGAACACAGCGTGTATTTATAATTTAACAAAAAAAATATATAATATTTTTTCCCCCTTTTTTTAACTATCATTTTAAATGAAATATTTTGCGCGGATATTTCGCAAACCGAATAATCTGCACACGGATAATCGGGAGTCAATTGTATATAATGTTTTCCTTACTTATATTTCCTTTCTTTTATTTCAGATATATTACAATCATTATTCACAGTATTTTAGTTTTATTCTTTATTTTGGCAGATGATTACTCACATTATACTTACAACTGGTATATAAGTTTAACCCTGCAAGTCATTAAGTCAAGTTTTTTATTTACAGTCATTCAAAGTAAAAATGTTGCTTATACTGTATTAATCTACAAACAGTATTACATATTCTTACTAGCACAATATATTATTTCATGAATGTACGCAGTCAACGCTTCCAAAGACTCCGGGGTTTCTGAGAGTGAGGAACAACGTTCTGCAAGGACGTAACTAAGCAAGAACTTTGCACCGGAACAAGCAATTAGAGCACACCTTTCCATGACAAAGCATATTTGAAAGGAATGGAGGGAGGTGTATTTGCCATCCCTAGCTACGCTGATCATGTTTAAATGAACAAGTAACAATTGAGGCGGCGTTTAAATGTCTAATTTAGTCTTAGAGTAATTCAGTTAAAACTTTGCGTAGCTACTTCGCATTTAGCAGGGGCATTACAAATCTAAATCTAAACATCAAAACTACCAAACACGTTAATATTTTAGTTTAATCAATCTGGTCATCACGTGTCAATTCCGCTAACTAAAATTTCATCTGGAACACAGCCTGAGATGTCGCACAGAACTAATGTACTCCTATAAAATGGAGAATTTGTTTTGCGAGTTTGATGACAGTGAACATTTCAAAGAGCGTGATTTGTGTATTTTAAATGTTGGTCGTTAAGTCTTAACAGCCAGCCCATAGGTATTTTGGGATAAGGTGAGTACTACAAATGTAACCTTTGAAAAATATAACTTGTCGTTACTGCACATAATTCAACATTACCAATAGCTGCGTTACTGCTTGTACAGTTGGCAGCGATTTACCAAAGATAGTTCCGTGTATTTTCCTCCTTACATACACCACTGAAATAAAATCAACTGACGTTGACATACTAGAAGTTCGTAAAATTAAAAAACTTATTTTTATCAAAATATAGTCTCCTACTGACTGCACAATTTATCTTACACGCGCAAACATAAAGTGACGTGTCCAGAGATATTAGGAATTTCCCTTCCTTAGCCGTTACGCGGAAAGATACGAATTTGCAGAAAATAGAAACTTTGCAGCGTTTCTTCGAGAGCTCACTTTATACCGAACCACGTATAAGCATCTACTAGTGTTAGCTACGTACGTTTGTATTGTGCTTCAACATAGTGGGAAACCGCAAAATATTACCTTCCACCGTATTTGTATTTGGCCAAACAATGTTGTGGGCTGTTCCTTGTAAGATTGTAGGGTGGTTATGCAGTTTTAATGACGTATCACAAATACTCAGTAGCGACACACCGGAGTTATCATAGGCCCGTTCAGAAAGGGACACGCCTATAACGACAGAAGAACATCAGATATATATGTTGCACTGAAGACTAGCAAACAATCAACTATTCCCACGATAAATTAGTGTCCTTAATTAAAGGGCATGTGGAGAGATAATGGAAACCCACAACTGGGTTATGGACATTTAAAGATAAGGCACAATTTTACAAAGAAATTTAATTTAAATCATTATTGTTCTTTATTTTTTCTTAAGTTTCTGTAGTATACAACCAATGAAAAATTAACGACTACACGTATAGAACTATTTTTATTGTTGTAATAAGCTACGAATGCATGGCCTGCAATAAAATAATTAGTGCAACGTGCTGCAATTTGTGGTCATATTGTTTAATCTCCTATATCGAAATGTATTGTTGGGTTCCTGCGTAAAACTCAAACATAAAAAAAATTGTGGATTTCCTTTTATCTTTCCTTATACCCTTCAATTAAGTCCTGTACTCGTTAGCAAATTTTTACTCTTTTCCACGCATTTCTGTACATGTTTAAATAATCAAGTTAAATCGGGTTTTCTGTCCCATGTCATTGAATAAAAACAATCACGCATATGCATTTTAAATCGGTGTAAAATGAAGGCGTTGCGTCATCGTGAAGAGATAATTTAGTTTCGTTCCATGCTTTGATTGCACTCTCCAGATTATTTTCTCACTCATCTGAAGAGTTTACCTGAGAAATATTGCAGTGTGTATTTATCTTTCTTTCACTTCCACCGCAAATTATTTCCTGTTCCTCCGTCGCACGAAATCCTACAATATTTATGTTTGTCTATCCGTCCCTTTGCCGACAAAGGTTCCCGGAGTCAAATTAATCCGTAGGGCTACACCATCAAGCTCGGGTTGGAAGAAGTTGACCGAGAAGATTGGATGGGGGAGGCTGGAAGGATATAGTACGAGAGAAGCATGAAAGCTTTGTTTGCCTCCAGAACGGCTTTTACGTCTGGGGCTCCTTGTTTCTTCTTCTTCTAAGCTCAAAACAAACAGTTTTTGTCAAATTAATTTTTTTTAATCGTATCCTTTTGGCCTTAGCTGACTTACCAAAGACATTTCTTTGTGCGTGACTTTGGAAGTTTTGTCTTCTTAAATGAACATCTGTGAAAATACACTTAACTTAAGTTTGGTTATTTTATTTATTTCCATTACTGTAAATGTAATTTCCTTAGCATGGTATTCTCATTTCTGGCGATAATTATTTGCGTGCCCTGTAAACATAATCACTGCAACGACAGTTTATAACTTTAATTATTTTTAACCTTTATACTATTCAATATTTCCGTTTGATAACTGAGACGTTTTCTTCATTTCTAAATAAATATGTTTTGGTTTAACTTACTACAACGCTTGTTTAATATTATAATTCGTTTGTAAAAAAAAAATACTTACTTCAATGACTGTATCTTGAAAAAGAAACAATATTTGGAGATCTTTCGTGACAATGATTTCCAATGTTACTTTAAATCTTAAACTGCAGTCAGTAAATATCATATACGTTTTATTTTATGATGTAGATAATTTACCCGTTGTCATCGTCTCCGTGTAGTTTCTATTTTCATTTGAACAAAATTTTCGGCGCGTAATATTTGCTTTTGAGAAAACGTCGATTTTTTTTCTGAGGCGTCTACTGAGCCATATTGTATTAGTTTTCTAAATATAGTTGCATATGACGAAATGCTAATGAATCATTTTAGCAACGAAAATAACAAAACTGTTGAAGACATTTTTTTTTTTTTTTTTTTCAAAATCGTCATGTAAGCAACTCGCAGTGTAGCGAACGCTTTTTAAGACCATCTTGCAATGTATAGAACAAAAAATATATTTGTTTATATACCTCGGTTGTAAAACGAACTTTTAAAAAATATATAATAATTTCTCCTATGTAAATGGGGGTCGGTCCCCGGATTTTCGCATGTGGGAATCGTGCCGGACGGTGCAGTTGGCCGGCGGGTTTTCTCGGGGATCTGCCGTTCCCCCCGCCCTTTCATTCCGGCGCTGCTCCATACTCACCTCATGTCACCCCTCATCAGCGCTAAAGACCTCGATGCTAAGCGCTGACCAAAATCTCTCACTCCTATGGAAATGCTTAAAAGAGTAAAACGAGAAACGTGGGGCGCATGCAATAGGTGATATTGATGCATGAATAATTAACCTAAGTCACTAACAATATTATTACACTGCAAATTATACGAGCTGTTGTGTGATTTGTCCCAACGATTGTTACTCTCTACACTCCTTAATATTATACTTCATAAGTCGGGATAAATCTGACAGCAACTTATGGGCAATAATTTGTAATATTTTGGCAGTATGATTGTTATTACCCAAGCCTTTGTATCATTTTATTTTCCAGAGCATAACTCGACGAGAAAAGTCAAGAAGTTTAATGGAATCCCAACAAAAACTACTATTTAGGCAGTGCAATAGTGTCAGTGGCGCCAATCGTCTAAGAGTGTCAATTTTCAACTCCAGTGTCCAGACCTGTTCCTCTATGGCCGTGAACAAGATAATATTCCATCCATTTCTATAAAATTAACCTCGGTTGCCAATTAAGTAATCCTCAGTAATTATTTACATTCGAGTTTCACTTTCTTCTTTATAACCTCGCTAACGTGCGATCACAGGAAAATAGGAAATCTGTTGAAATTGATTAGTTTCATTAATGGTTATGAATCTTCTAATGAGTATGTTCCGTTCATCGCATAGGAGCCACGAGCACAAATGTTTATATTACTATTACTGTTTTGTCCTGATTTTAAATGCATGTGCTGTATTTTATTAATTCATTTTTCAAATGTGTTTATTATTTTCTACCATTAATTTTAAAAACAACTTGATCTCATTTGTCTCCAGTGCAGACGACTTTCCCTTTTATTTTTCTCTTTTAAGAATGTTATATACATCTAGATATGCATGGTTTAGCAAACTTCAAAATTTGTGTTAACTCGTGTTTTGTACTTTCAGAAGTGTGGCTTGGTGTCATGTTTGCGTTTTGAAATAATGTTTGTGATGCTGTAGGGTGTTGATAGTTCAAATACTAAAATATTAATAATTTGAGGTAATTTAGTCAAGCAACTTAAAACAACTTGTATGTGCAACAATAGCACCTTTGTGTTCGGTAAGATGTACTGGGTACTATAATCACGTCAAATGGTGAAATAGCTACATCACGTGACAGCGAAATCGTTGCATGCAATTCGAGAATGGTCACCTTTCGTGTTAGTTTGAGCAGACGGGCGGTTTTAGAGCTGATTTTTCTGTGTGGTTTATACATCTCGATAATACTAAAATATGATCAAAACGTGATTTTGTTCAGCGTCGTTTACTATAGACGCTTATGAAAATTCACAAGGGTAGCGTATGTCAGCCAAAATATAAAGGTTTTGGTGTGTGAAATATTACCCCAGGTAAGTTTACCTGTGTTAGAAATTTCAACTGATGGTCTTTCGATCAACTACTAAAACTAATATTATATTTAATTAAAATAATAATACGTGTAAAGACGTGTGGATGAAGCATTTAGCAAAATATTCGTCATGTTGATGATATGTAGGCCTTTTTTTATTTCCGTCGTTTTAAAACTTTAATCCCGTCATAATAAAATATCAAATACTGGTAATCGATTAAACCTGGTAAAGTGACCGAAATATCCTACCCTACGCCACCGAGTAAATTTTCATAAGCGACTAATGTTTAGTAAAAATAGGAATAAAAAACTTATTTTCCAGTGTGGTTATCTAACTACTTTGTTTCCGCTTCTGTAAACCTCTGGCTGAGTAGTGATGGCTTCTCAGATATATTATTCACAAAAATAAACTTTTTTGTACCGGTGTTTCACGGGGCACCCCTTAAAACTTCTCTCGGAGTTTTTGCAGTTTACAGAACTGAAATAAAGTCTGGGAGGGTAAAAAATATATTCGTCATAAAAAAGTTCGGATAAGGGTTAAAGTGCGTGTACTTTACGGCTGAAGCTGTTGCCTTCGCGCGTAGTTACAGGCGACAGAAGAGCTCTAATATTTCCGTAAAACAAACGAAAAACGCTGGTGACAAATTTTGTTGAAAGGTTTGTAACATCGGGTCTGTTTTTATGGCGGTACTTAGATGCGAATTACTCTTATTAAACCGAATAACCTCTCTAATAATATTACTGCACATAATGAAGGGCTATGAACAACTTGAAGTACACGCCCCCTGACGTCACACCGCAGGGGAAAAGTACTGTGGGAAACAAAGCTCGTTTACAGACATGCTGATTTGTTAGTTGGTAATTGCAGAAAGCAAAAATGTTGCGCATTCATAGATTTGCACGCAAAGGTAAAAAATATTAGTTTCAATTTCATGGTTAAGATAGGCGAATACATAAGATTAATATTTACCTGAAAAAGCGACAAATTCCAAACAAATAATCAATGTTCTTGACGTACATCTCATCCGGGACATGTGAAGCCAAACAGCTAAATGAAGGTTATGTTCGGCTGCGGTATCCATGGATATAGGAATTGTATCCCACATCTGACTGAAGCTCCCCCTCTTTTCAAGTCGTCCATTGTATTAAAGACACAGCACTACAAATGTTCACTTCGTACTTATCCAATAGAACTCAGCTTGTTTGAGAATTAATAAATTATCCCTTTACATTTTTAAATCCTCGCGTATATCTTTCTCTATAAACAACTCCCACCTAAACAAACATCTCCCAGACTCTCCCACCAAATTAGACAGTGAAAACTTTCCTACTTCCAGTAGCACTAAACTACTTGGCTTATATTGACAACAATCTAACATGGAAAATACACACGACAACACTATGTAGCAGATTGAGCTCTCTGTGTTATGCCTTTCACACACTCAAGAAAACCTGCTCACCCGACACAGTGAGCGATGTACTTTGCTAATGTCAACTCAATTCTCAGCTATGGAATTATATTCTGGGGTACATCAAATCATTGGAAAAGTGTCTTTATTATGAAAAAAAAAATTATACGTATCATAAGTAACATAAAAGCTCCAGACTCCTGTAAACCCCACTTTAGGCAGCTCAAAATTCTCACAGTGCCTATTATATATATATATATATATATATATATATATATATATATATATATATATCGCACAATAATTTTTGGATTAACCAATATAAACTTCCCCTTAAATTAAGACATCCACTACCACAACACTAGACATAAGTCTGACGTTTACTCTAAACCCCGCCGGACGAAATTGTTTGAAAAGGGCCCATCTTTTGCAGTCAGCAAGCTAATAAACAAATTCCCTAAAGACCATCAAAAATATCTAAAACTAAAAATCTGTCAACTTTCAAGGAACACTTCAAACAATATCTTATCAAGAAAGCCGTCTACAATGTGAATATATAATTTCAGTCTCCTACGCCTGCCTCTGTCTAATGCATGTTGTATTGTCTTATGCTAGTTCAACTGCTTTGTTTTAATTTTTGTAAGCTAAATTTTCCTTGTATTCTAACCTTATATTGTATTTTTTTTTTTTTATTATGCTGGTTCACTATGACTTTCTGTACTTGTACTCTGTAAAAGCAATGACAACTCCAAACACACTCTGTTGTGTGTAATATTAGAAGCTGAAATAAATAAAAGGGTCTATATTGTACATTCTTGTCAAAAATATTGACGTCTTGGCCCTTTCAGAATGAGCAAGGTGGCGCAACGGTTACAGGTTCGAATCCTGGTTCTGTGATGGATGATTATATGTAAAATTTATGTATTAATACCTTTGCATTGTTTTTGTTTTTATCTTGAACTGTTTATAAAATAACAGAAGAAAATCTTACTATGGGCTACATAAATACCGCTAAATGTTTTTTTTGTATTTAAAAAAACTGCTGATCTTGTAAATTTTTTCCTGTACTTTTGCAATTTTTCTTTAAATTCAAAATATTTCGTTGTGGTTTTTTTTATGTTTTATGGCATATATCATGGGATGTAAGCTCACAGTGAATTATTTTGTTTAAGTAGCTCAGTTGGTTATCAATATTTGCATAGCAGCGCAGCAAACAAATTTTACTTTGACGGCCCGTTATGCGAAAACTATGAGAGCTAAAATTATTTCGTAAGTGTATAATGTACTCACAAATGTCGTCTACAAAACTAACAATATTTCATAAAAATATAAATTTATGATTTTATCGCACTTGAACACCCTTAAAGAACTGTTGTGCCGGAGCTGTTGTGTCGACCTCGTCGGAGCATTGTGAATCCACCTTAAGAGTGCGTGGTAGATAAATAAACGCTAAAAACATCATTTGATTTCTACGGTTTTTTCGAAGCCAATATGGATGAAATACTCAATGACAATCCTAGATAATGGTATTTGCCAACTTTATGAGTAAATATTTATCCAGAATTACTAATTCGTTACGCGTGATCTCTTGCGCCGTCGTTAAATGCACGAGGTTCCGACGTCAGAGATTGTGCCTCAGAAGTTCGTGACACTAGAAACAATTTTGTTTAAAACGTTGGCTAAAACTATTGTCTAGGATTGCTATTGTTTAATTTTTGCATATTGGCTTCAAGAAACCTACAGTTATAGATTAATGCTTTGGCGTTGAGTTATGTACCACGCCCTCTTAAGAACAAGACACTATATGCATGATACCAGCGATTACAATGTTTACGGTGCGAGTGTGTGTGCATTTGAAAGTTATTTGTAGGAATCTGAGAGCGAGTGCGAGTGCTAATGTCGAGTATTTGGAGCACAGCCTTGGTATAACGTTTTCCTCTCCAGTCTCTCGACTTTACAAAGTGGTTACGCGTATAAACGCAGGCTTCAATATTAGCTTTGTTTTCAGAGCTAACTCTCTTGCTGCCCGCTAGAGTGTGCGAGGTACGCTGTGTTTGTGCCGGGGAGTTGGAAATGTTCCCTGTTTTATTCAGCTGTGGTAGTGCTGGCTAAGTGCAATAGTACATTATCTGTCGTATTCAACGAACAAAATACTCCCTTAATAATCCCCGACGATAACGAAGTGGTGTAAGTTTGACGGCTATGTCTTTATGTGTATGTAATTATCTGTGGCATCGTAATTCCCCTGATGGGATACGTACATTCAATGCTGTTTTTTTTTTATTTAATTTTTTTTTTTAAGTGAAGCCTAGTTTTATCGGGATGAAAATTTGTCCAGCTTTTTACAGTTACAGTATAAGCAAATCTAATTATGTGACACTTTCATAGACATGTAATTAAATATTTATCATAGTTGTATATACTGTTTGCTCAATACACTACAGAAAGTGTACAACACTATCCTGCAACGTTGCTGAGTAGGTTACACCAAAGACGTTCTCAGCGATCGGATCCAGGGGGGCAGGGGGGAAGACTGCCCCGGGCGCCGAGTTAGGACGGCATTACGATGACTTCACGTTCACGTATCACTTGTCACTTTACCACGTTCACGTGTATGTAATACGCAATCAGTTGCGGTGCCATATTACGATCCTACACGCAAGCTGCAAGCAGGCAATGATTAACGTCGTGCGAGAGCCTGAAATTAATAGTCAAAGATAACATTAACTCCTCCGAAATGTGATTGGCCCTGAAGATAAAGTGGTATTACTTCACGTATCACTTTAACTTAAAAGCTTGACATCAACAAACTCTTTTTACGTGAATGTGAACGTATGTATAAAGCGGCGCGATCGTAATAGGGCCAATTCAAGTACGTTTGTCAAGGTGTTTCCTGCTTAAGTGAAAGTTAAAGTAAAGTGAACGTGAAGGCATCGTAATCCCGGACTTAGACGGGGAGCTGGTCGGGTTAGAGGGCGCTGGTGGTGCCGAAAATTTTTACTTGGGAAATAAATATAGATGAGTGTAAAAAAGATACAATATCTAGATTTTAGTTTTGTATTTTTATTAACCTTGAACACCATATGATGTTATAAATACAGTATTTATAAATAGAATGCACACTTAAAACACTGCTAATGGTAGCTAGTATATACAGGTTTTATGTATTTCTACTAAAATGTTATACTGTTATATACGCGAGCGCAAAATAACGTATGCAAGATACGTTTATTACTGTAGGTTTGATTGGACTGATGGATAAATATGTTGAGGGGAGGAGGAAGGGGGGACAAATTACAATTCTTACCCCGGGCGACGGAAAGTCTAGACCCGTCCCTGGACGTTATAGAAGAACACGGGCTTTCTAACATGTTGACAACTATTGAATTAAAAATTATTTCAGATAGCAGTGTTTCAGTTACAGAAAATAATATTTTTACTATTTTGTAGAAGTTAAAAAGCCATGCGTAAAAATTTAATAAACCCCCGAAACAGAAAACGATCTCTCAAAAAAAGTAAACAAAAATAGTTTCAAATGATTGAAACAGAATAAGTAACTGCAGCAAAACTTGCGTGCACATGTGTACGAATTCTAAAAGACATGCCCAAATATTAAAATTCAGTTTGAATTAAAATTTTGGATCGATATGTCAATTTGTGTATTTGGTCGTATTGTTTTGTTCTGATTCAATTTAGTTAATTTTTGTAACTATTCTGTCTACTCAGCGATTACCCGACACGTCAAGGTCATGTTCGCCTTGTTACTACTGTATTTGCTATAATTACTTTTTTAATCTTACGCGAGAACAGATATCATAAATCAGTTTGGTAGTTTGGTTTTAAATGGTTTTTGAAGTAACAACTTACTTTTTTTAATAACAAACTATACGGTTTCGACTAAAAAGTCAACTAACCAGAATTTCGTTAACTACATAATTTACAAAATCCATAGTATTTACTGCCTTGAAAAAATCAACCAACATAGAGAAGACGATTTTAAAGCGTAAAATATTAATATCGCAAAAAAAAAAACGCATAAACAAGAGAACCTGACCTTACGGGTCAGCAGTCATTTAAAAATATATATTCATTTATATATTTTAACGGATTGTTTAATGTGTTGGGAATTCGTTTAAATCGTCATTTGAAGTTTTGTTTTACCCGCCACTCTACTTGCGTGCGTGAGAGTAGATCCTACTATGTCTATAGTAACGGCTACCCGGAGATATAACTATCAATAAGGGCGAATTTTCCAAGATATTTTACAATGGAAATTAATCACGCATTCACTGCATTTAACTTTTTGCCAGTCAACAATTTTTTTCATCGCCAGCCATAAAAAAGAATTAATAACTGTTTTATTACGTGTCGAGCTGTCCGAAATATTTGCAGGCATATTTAAGTTTAAAACGCGAAATGGTTGCTGAATATAAGTAGAAATTTCAATGCAGTTAACAAAGGCCTATCAGGCGCATACTATCATTTAAACTAAATTGTTTCGTGTAGTGAAGGAAGACTAGATAATGTTAACATTATTGCACTATTTTTTATTTGGGTAATTTGGTAAAAATTGTGCGATAATTAGTTAAGTCTTCACTATTTATAGAATAAAATTCATTGAAAAGCTATAATTAGATTATTGTATTCAATAAGTTTAACGCAAGCATTTGGATTCAAGAAATGTGTGTTCATGTTAATTGTAATTACACTCTATTTGTATTAGCAAGTGACAAAAGAAACAAATTTGTTGAAAAGGAAATAAATAACCAGGGCAACGACAGTGTTAATTTTGCCGTGAATAACCGAGCCGCTAATAAAATATCTACTCGGCAAAAAAATGTCATCGAATTTTGACGAGTGGTTCAGATTTTATCGTACCTTTCCATACCCTTTAATGTTGGCCATGGTCATGGAATTTAAGTGATGTAGAAGCCATGTGAGATATACGTAGGTCTATTTAATATCGAAGACTTTCATATTCATATTTCGTTACAAATTATTACGATTTTCTCGTGCAGAACTATACGTATCACTGCGCAAGGCCACTAGACGTGTGAAATCAAAAGTTGCACGCACATTTGCTACAATTATAACAATCAGGAATGTGATCGGGAAGTAGGGGAGGAGAGAATTTCATGGCATCCATTCCCCCTCCTTTTTTTATTTTTAAAGAAAAGCAACCGCTGAAAGAATTCTGAAGTAACAAAGGTACTGAGTGAACACATTTTCTAAATTTTATATTTAAAAAATATTTTTTCTGCCATATAATAGTCAATATTTAAATACGAAAACTGCTTAAGGGCGCGGTCACCGCAATTTTTTATTTTTATTTTATATACACAAAAATATGTCCCAATGAGCTTAGGCTCGCTGGAGGGACAGTTATCAAAAGTTTTGGCGTCCACTTCAGACTTCATTGCACAATTTAGACATGTACGGTTTATTTTCCTTTATTAAGACACAAAATGTAACCAAATTTTCCTCTTATAAAATTTTATTATTTCCCATAGTTTTTGCGTAATGGCTCATTAAAGCCGAAATTTGCATGTTTCCGTTTAAAAGGACGACACTAAAACCAACTCACTTACCGAACTGAAAAAAATTCATAGTGAATAGCGATGCTGTAGGCTACAATTTCAGCTATGTTCAACCACAAAATAAAATACTTTTGAACTTTAAAGAAATTATTGAACTTTTACAATTTTTATTCTGAGTTTCCGCATTTTTATTTAAATGCAAAAAAAAAATTATTCTTTGTTTTTATGGATGTGACATTGTAGCTTGTGAAGTCTTTATCCGCTGTTAATATTTTCAGATAAAGACATTGCAGGCTACAATGATATGCTCATAAAATTAAAGAATAACAATTATTTGAATTTTAAAAAAATGCTGAAACTAAAAATAAAAATTCTAAAAATTCAATAATTTTTTTAAAAAATGCAAATAATTTTTATTCTTTAATTTTATGAGCATGTCATTGTAGCCTGCAATGTCTTTATCCATTGGGATTTTTTTGAGTTTGTTACATCAGTTGGTTTTAGTGAAGTCGTTAAAACGGAAACATGCAAAATATGACTTTAACAAGCCATTACGCGAAAACTATGAGAGTTAAAAAAATTTCATAAGAGCCAAATTTAGTCACATTTTGTGTCTAAAATAAGAAAAAAATATTTGGTACAAATAAAAAAATAAAAATATGGTAATGAAAGTTGTGGTAAACCGCACCATTTCGTATCTTGAAATCCAAATTTTCGCGGGAGAGCATTCCTCGCTTATTTAGGGGAGTGGGAAGATGTTACTTTATAATATTCCCAGGTTGTGGGGAAATTTTCCCAAGTTGTGGGGGACCTCATTCACCCCACCCCCTCCCAGCCCAAACACAAATCCTGGTTACGGCCTTGTAGTGACGCTTTCTGTCCGAGTGGCCAAGACTGGAACAATAGATGTGAGTGCGCGCCGCTTCGAACAGTTCAGCGATAGCCATTGCAGTAAATCAATTAACTCAGCTGCTGGTGCTGCGTCGGGAAAGTGCGTCCCCAATCGGAGAAAATCTGGCCGGAGGTGATAATGGAAGACACTTGTACCGCTTCATCCTCCCTGCACGCCGACTAGTGGAATCGATAGCGGAGGCATCACTTATCCGCAGATGTTGGAATCCATTTGCTGTCAAAGAACCAATTACGCAGAGAGGCGAAAAAAAAAAAATGGTAGGTCGTAGACGTGTTTTCGAAAACATCGGTTTTGTATTCTCTCCGGAATCGTATTTTTGTGTAGACATAAAAGTTATCTGGGGAAGGAAAAGCCTTTCACGCAAAATACAATCCAAAACTTTGACCTGTCTATGTACGTTTGAATTTATTCAAGTGATATGGCGATCTAGTAAAATACTTACGTAGCATTTACACAGCACCAGAGTTCGTTTTGTTCGGGCTTTCTCATGGGAACTCTCGTGCTGAAGTATCAAAACAACGCTGTTGGTATTAAATATTTTAACACTTCTCGCTGCAAGTTGTCTTGCAGGAGACTGGTTCATGGCTACTGCCCAAGGGCGCCCATTTTACTGATTGCAAAGGGGTGGGGGACTAAGATCATAATATATGTTTATGTCAACAGCAAAACATATAGTCTGTACATAATTTTGTAGCCACTGGCATATTTCGAAACATCAAACCGCGTAGATTACGAAACTTATCCAACTGCAAATAGTTTGTAATACGTTTAATTAAAAAAAAAAAAAAAAACTAAACACATTGTGGAACATCTGTCACGGGAAGCCCAGGCCCCACCCTTGGCGCCCTTGACTACTGCTAACATTTAACAACAAAAATACTAACATTTTGTTTATTGTCAAAACACTTTACTTGTTTTAAATTTATAGTTTCTTTCAATATTTTGTGGCTACCTATGATATTCCCGCTTCCGGTCGTGACGCACGAATTATAAACGTGTTATAATGTGGACGCCTGGGTGAATACATGTTGCGCGTTCGAGGCCTAGAAATGTGGAAGCGATAAGGACGACACAGCACGCCTCACACTAGCCTCTAGGCGCAAGTCACTGAACTAGCGTGCGGTCTTCCCCCAGACAACTCGCCTCTATGACACTTTCAATGGTAACCCTACAATTTTAGGATGTGTTATTAACAATAAAAGTGTATTGTACACGCCTACGCCTATAAGCGGTTCGGTATAAAGTGAGCACTCAAAAAAAACCCTGGTAAATTTCTATTTTCAGCCAATTTGTATCTTTCCGCGCTTAAGGACTCTGCCACCTCAGAGCTCCGGCGGCAGCAAGGATAGGGCGTTACAGATTAAATTATATTCCTAAATATCTCAGTCACTTTCAAACCTACATATATGCCACCACTGACTTTTTTGTTCAGTACGATACGGCCCACACTGCTACGGAATCTTTTAGCAAGTTATATCAATACCCTGAAAACTATA
Organism: Medauroidea extradentata; assembly: GCA_003012365.1. NCBI lineage: Eukaryota > Metazoa > Arthropoda > Insecta > Phasmatodea > Phasmatidae > Medauroidea > Medauroidea extradentata. The sequence continues at coordinate 22,594 of PNEQ01001293.1, forward strand.
AGCAAATAAGTGTTTTCGTGCCGATTAAACACTCGAAACCCCGTTATCGTTAAATTATTTTCGCATTTCCGTTTACGAAGCAGTATTCTCCTCTTCTCAATGCAGAAAATAATTTCTATCCGAAAGTGATATCTCAAAGGGTGACTGAGTTACACGGAATTTAGTTTAACATGTAAAACCCTATCCTTGTTCCCACCGCGCTCCGAGGTAGGCAGAAGCTTAACGGCTAGCGACGGATAATGTCGAACCTTTCTGGACACGTCACTTAATACTTGCGCGTTTAAGATAAATTGTTCAGTCGGTATGAACCTACGTAGTTTGATTTAAAAAGGTTTAATAATTATATGATACACAAACATGTCAAATTTAGTTGATTTTATTTCAGTATTGTTGCATTTAAGTAGTAAAATATACGGAACTATATACGGCAATTCGCTGCCAACCATACAATCACTAAAGGGAAATATAGTTAATGTAGCGTTATATGCAGAAACGGCTAGAAATATTTTTCAAAGGTTTAATCTTTATAGAGTTCACTTTGTCCCGAACGACCTGTATACGTTTTAACATAATCTACGCAGAAATTTACGTACAAAAAAAGTCCGCAAAAACTCCCATTTTCGGACGCTGCAGAATATGTTTTAATAAGCATTGCTGAACTTGAAATTGGTACACACGCGCAGTGGCGCAGCGAGGAAGGGGGGTTGGTGTTAAACCACTCCCCTCGAGCCTATCGGTGAAAAATGTCAGAAAAATAATCTACAATGAACAGGCGGACTGTTTAAGTTTATTTTAAATTAAAGTGTTTTTAAAAAATTTGTCTTTTGAAATTTGAAAATACATCAATTATATTCTGTATCTATTTTATTCATACGATAAACAAAAAATATATTTTTTGTTTATCGTATGAACCTAATCCTGGCTGCGCCACTGCACACGCGTGTAACGTTCTTTAAATGATATTCCTAAGTAGACATCACTCACGTGTCATGAGCAGTTTTCGAATCAGGCTTCGAACAATCTGCTAACGACCGATGTTCTGCAGCACCGCTCGGATCGCACTGTCAGGGCGCGTACACACTCGCGAGCCGAGTGGTTCGTGTGAGCTGCTCGCAACATGTTTGCGGTAAAATTAGCTTCAACGAACCTCCAGCGATCCACTGGACAGCCGAAGTAACAAAGAGCCTACAACGAGCGGAAGATAGTCTGCTGATAGCAAGGAAGGTTCGCGAGCACTGTCTAAACACACGAACTTGCGCCGAGCGCGTCTTTCGGATCGTCGCGAGCGGCTCGCGAACTGTTCGATGGGCGCTCGGATTACGCTCGGGACAGCGTACAAACTGGCGAACAAGCTGCTCACCGCTCACGAGCGGTTCGCGAACCGCTCGGCTCGCAAGTGTGTACGCGACCTTTGATTACGATTTGTTCTCAGTATACAGTTGGTCACATGGACAACACAGAGCAACCAATAGAATCCTTCCTTCCGTGCGAGCTGCATGCATGCCCTCCTCCGAAGACCAACTTACCGTAAACGAAAAATAAATGTTATGATGATATGATAACGAACTTCAATTATGCATACATACAAACGCATGTCATTAACACATAGTCTTAATTATTGCGTAGACAAGTCAAATGTAATAACGAAAATTACGTTATTAACACGGCAATTCTTAAACGTATAACTTGTGTTAAATTGCATTTCCTTATGTTGGTATTAAGGCCTTGTTACGGAGTTTTGCAGTGATTTCGAAAATATTTTTTTTATTGCTACTTAATAATCATATCAAAATTTCGCTGCACAGTTTTGACACTTATATGTTACAATTTGTAGCTGAATTTTTTTTTTTTTGTAGAATTATACTGAACGGTTTTTTAGATTTCATTATCCAAAGTACCGCGTTTTTCGTCGTGAAAATAAGCAGAAATGAAGGAAATAATTTTTTTGCTGGCGAATGGTACATTATTTATTAAAAAAACGCGTCCACAGTATTGTGTATCGTGTGATTGCACATTCACTCAAATTTTTTCAAAACTTTTGGTTAAAAAATATTTGAGTTATTGGCACCAGTCTGAAAAAAAAAAACTCGGGAACAAGCCCTTAAGTAGGGGTGATTTTAGCCTACTTCAGGCGTCTTCAGCGAAAATAAATAAAGTCCTCGTTGTTCAAGAGTTCTATACAGCGCGCGCTAGACGCCGCGTCTGAGGTACGAATGTAGGTAGGCGATAAGATCTAGACTGTTCCGTGCTTCAACCGTGTTGCCTTTATATGCGAGGTCAGAAAACGGCTTGCAGTGTTTCAGTCCTTGGCTTTTACTATGGGACTATAAGCAGTGACACTATTTTATTTACGGAAAGTGCGTAGTAAAATCCAACGGGTTTTTCTCTATTTTCGAGTTTATGTTTCCGGCTGGTATTCTTTGCGTGGCAACAGTCTGAAAAAATCGTTTTTGGACATTTTGTGGTGCCCCGGGGGGGGGGGGAGATGCCCCCAACTTCAAAATAGTTTTAAAAATAATGCCCGTAAAAGAATTGCTTTTTACGTTATTTTCTAACAGAAAGGTAATTAAATTTCTAGACAATATTTGCATTGAATTATTACCGTAGTTATACATTTTCAGCAAGTGCTTGTAAATTTACACTTTTTATTTGTGGTTTTATTAAAAATGGTAGGTAATGTGCACCCCAAAAAAAATTGTCACAGTACGCCTATGCCCCGAACCATGTTTCTAAGCATGACATACTAAAAAACAGAACCACAGAAACAGAAGCATAGTTTATGAGGTTTTCTTTTCATAGATAGAGATATCAAACACTCGTTTAGTTTAGTAGTGGCCTTTAAAAAAAACTTTCTCCTAACACGCTGCAACAATGTTCATGCGAGGGTAAGCACTTTGTTAAGAGGAATATTCGCCGGTGTCTAATTTCCACTTCTGACGCGTGGGTAGTGTAGCAATAAGAGCCAGTGTCTCACGCTTGATGAGAAGCATATCGCCTCTATTCGCAGCGCGCCAAAAAATCCCTGGTAGTCTTTTTGCTAATGGACTTTAAGCGGTGTCCACAACATTTTATTTTTAATAATATGAAATAAAGGCCAACGCATGCCTCTCGCTTTGAACTTTACGAATTCAGGTAATATTTTCGGAGTTACAACAATCTAAAAAAAACATTTTAAGCAATTTTGAGAGGCCCGAAAATCATGATTCTAATAAGTGTGCTGAAATTTTTAAAACAGAGGCATAGTTTCAAGTGTGTGTTATTTTCGTATATAAACATATTGTATGATTTCGTTCTAGGTCCATCTTGTAGTCTCGCACGAGACGAACACATCCATAACATTTATACCTACATAGCTTAAGAATTTTCCAACAGACTGTTTGTCACTTTCAACAGCCATCCTTGCTCAGTCGTCTTACGTATAAATTTCTGATAATTTAATCATATAAATTTTTAATTTTGTAATACACATAATTATTAATTTACTATATTTATACAAGAAAATTAATCTATTCATCATTCATATGACTGGTCTAGGCAACACACCTATCCTTAGACCCTTCACGTTGAATACACTGTGCCAGTACCACTTCACAATACACTATTATAAGTATTTAATTTTCTTTCAAATTCAATTAAAATAATTTTGTGAGTATTCTATGATCATATTAAATTCATTACTTGTTTAAACTTTTAGCTACTTAAAAAAAAAACACCTCCAAATCTTCTCACAGCCTCCAGAAATTTGACAAGCAACATATAACTTGTCTCCTAAGGAAACTGCTTCAACAAGCAAAACATTTCACCCTTTATCCACTAAATACTTATTTTGCCATATGTGAACGTGTAATTATTTGTAAGTAGCAATCTGTTAATACATGATGTCCCTCATTTCACCTACCATTTTGATTCTCGCAGTACACATGTCTCTGGCAACATCTATCCAAGTGAGCGACATCATTTTTAGTCAGCATACAGTGGTGGTCACCTGCACACTGCACATTTACTGTTCACCACGGTCGTAGAAGAACAGGTCTGGACACTCGCCTATCTATCAATGTATTTTGCTTGACCCCCTTGTTGTTTGGCTGCGGTTCACCAAGTTACCGCACAACAGAGCATCTTTGGCGCTGCAGTCAGGGCGGTCGGGCTCAAAATCCGCCCACTTTTTTCCATTATTAACATTATAAAGTAAATAAAGATTGCTGGCGCCATGCTTTAAAATTGTGAGCGAAGGAAGTATTTCATAAATTGATAAAAAATAAGTTTTGAAGAATAGTTTATCTTAGTGGGAGCCCAATCGCCCTGACTGCAGTGCCAAAGACGTAGAGCATTGTCTTGAGCTTGGCAAACTGCAGCCAAACAACAAGGGGGTCAAGTTTCCAAGCGAGTGTCCAAACCTGTTTTTCTACGATCGTGCCGTTGCCATCAACATACTTCACGCATTTCCGACTGGTACGTTAATGCTCGGACATTTAACGTTTGGAGACGTATTTTCTCATACGAGATTAACATTAGCTGAGGAACCTGTTTTGAAACAATTTCTCATTAAGGTGGTTTCCTAGGTAGCCTGAGTTTGCTAAATGCTTGCAAAGGCTAGGTATACTTAGCAGACTACCTACAACTATAATACATAGAAATTTTGTAAAATAAGTAACATGCACGGCAAAACTATACAAAATTACTAGGACAAATTTTAAAGCATAGTACGTCAAAACATTTTTATGACTGTGTAAATACATTCTACAAGAATAGTCAAAGTTCCAATTTACAATAATATGGCACAAATAAAAAAAATGTACATGCCAATCTAACACCTAAAAGATTGGTTTCTGTTTAAGTACGTACTAACTTAATAACATATGTATAATACAGTATTTACAGCTCTGCAAATACCAAGTTACCAGTAAAATGTTTACATGAAATTTTTCTCAAACATACAGGAGGATCTCTGTTGGAATGAAGTTGATGTAACACAAATGTACTGATACCTCCATTAACATTGTAGGTCAAATAATCTTTCACCACATCTTGTCTTCACGAATTCGAAACATCATATCCTGCAGATTGGAGAGGTTTGAAGTTGGATGGATTGAACCACCCCATCCTTGAAATTATTTTTTCTCTAAACAACCATCCTTAAAAATTCCAACAGATGTAGTCAGCCTTGCTAGCATAGTCGGTGATGTGCTGGACTACAGTGCGAGAGTTCCTGGGTTTAAATCCCAGCTCAGACGTGGTTGTGTTGTTCATCTCGCTTCACCCTCATCAACTTAAGATCTCGTCGTTAAAGGGCCATAAAACCTTCTCACATCACCTCCAACAGATGTACTTTTTAAAAGAAGCCACCTAAAATATGCACCATTAATTACACTAACAACCTAACACCCTAGGTTAACAACATAAAAGGAAGTAATATAACCTCTACATAACAAAAGTGAAGGGCCTGAATATTTGTGTATTTGTAACACGGTCTAAGAGGTAGAGGTCTTGACACTGCCTATGCTCTCCAGCAAGAGAAAGTGGTCCCTTCATGTCGCCGAGCGCTAGTAGTAATTTGGTGGACGATTTTTCTTGTTTACATCTCACGTTTTAACATTTTTTGCAATTATTTACATAAAATAATGTTAATAAGGTAAGCTAATATAGTATATACATGTTCCATGTCCATAATTGCAATGGCATGTGTGGAACTGTTTATAAAAGTAGTCTGAAGAAATATATTGAGTATTATTGTTTTAGTGAACACATTCGAACAAAAACTATATTTCGTGCCCTACAAAATTT
>PNEQ01001293.1:44959-74627 GCA_003012365.1 Medauroidea extradentata
TTTTTTTTTTTGGGGGGGGGGGGGGAGAAAGCACATGGTTGTGTTAACAATATGTATTTATTTGTCTAAACATCAGCATATAAAAATAAAATTTACATACAAACACTTCTCAAGTGACCAGGACATTTTTTTTGTTAAATGTAGGAAAGCATAAAATGAGGGAAATTTCTGAAGTAAAAATAATTAGACTACAAAAATTACATGTGAAATGTGGGAAATTGAATAGAGGAGTATAAAAAAAAGAATGAAGTATATATTTGATAAGTCTTTTGGTTAACCCTAAAAATTAAATAACTAACTAGAAATGAACTAGGCACACACTAGAAGTTACAACACATACCGTTTATACAGTACAGGTGGTTCAGAATAAAGCGAGCACTCGAAAAACTCCTGCTAAAAGTTCAATTTTCAGATAATTCCTATCTTTCCGCATGTAACTGATGCCGGGAAATATCTAACCTCTCTGGATACGTTACTTGATCTTAGCCCGTCATATAAAATATGCTGACAGCATGAAGCGCTACAGTTTGATAAAAAAAAATAGTATTAATAAGTATATGAAATTCAGTTATGTCGAGTTTTATTGATTTTGTTTCGGTATTGTTGAATTTAAATAAGAAACTACAAGAAACTATACTGCGTAATTTCTACCAACCATGCAAGGAGTAAGGCAATTAGAGTTAATGGCAAATTATACAGTATGCAGTAACAGCTAGTGAAATTTTTCAAAGGTTAAATTATTAGTGCTCACTTTATCCCAAACAACCTATAATGTACTTTTTTTCTTTCAGTGATGAGAGGATGATTATTAGTCTACTGCAACATCAATCTTTCTTACATAAGCCTATAAACACTTAAAGTCACATTTATTTAATTTCATTTTTATCCTGGAGATGATTTTAAAAATTGTAATCGCCTCTGTATCAATTATGGATGTACTTTAATTGTCTCGGTAAAACTTTGTAGCAATTTATGTTTTTTATATTTCTGGTGCCACAGGGAGAGTATACCAGTGCATATGCTTTTAGGATATTATTTTAGTCAGCCTATTACATAAAATCAATACTTAATTTTAAAATGATTTGGCTTTACATCAGTAGTAGAAATAAAATGTAAGTAAAAATGCACGTAAAAAATATTCTTTTGAGGCAAAACTTTGTTACTTTTGATTTTACACTAACAAAGAACTTATAACTGTATTCTCAAAATCCATTCAAAGTAGTAAAATAAGGGGTTACACTACAGCTAAAAAAAACATTTACATCTAGAAAATCGGTTTGGGCTTCAATGTAGCAACGATAGCAAAAATGCCACAACATAACTTGAAAGTATTTTTGCATATTTCTAACATCACTAATGCTAAAGATTAATTTTTGATTAATTTTACACTGTTCTCAAAATAAAAAAAGTCACTTTGCCAGTAGAGATCACCAACACATCAATAAAACCCATATATAGATACCTGTTACAGATACTTGACAAAACAAGAATTAAAGTGCTGTTTCCAAACTGAAAAAAGGTTCAATTAGTTCAATTACCAAATTAAAGAGAAACTGTATAAATCTTCGGTTAACACAACAGACTTACACATGCTCTGTCCAGCTCTCCTATAGTTTCTTGAATCTGTTCCTCATTGCCACTTGCTTCTTCCTTCACTTTATCCATTTGACGCTCTGTGTCTTCTCTGATTAACCTGTTTAGATATGACTGAAACACAAGTACATCGCAGTTAGTACGAAAAATATAAAAATTTTCAAGAATGCATCAGTTTAAGAGAAAAAGTATGTTCTATATATTTCCTTAAACACTAAACATAAACAAAACAACATTTTTGGACAATGGCGGGAATGGCCGCTAGGCTACTAATTACAATTAAAACAGAAAGAATTGTGCACAAGTACTCACAGGATGGTACTCGCAGATAGAAACACACACACATAGGACGAACACATTTCTCTGCGGACGCGCGGTCACAACGTTTCGCAGACTACATCTGCTTCATCAGGTGAGTGGAGGCACACTGAAGTCTATTGTCTAGCGGTGGTTGGTAATCAGTACACCTAGCGGCCAGAGGGCAAACTAAGGTATGGCGGGAAGTTTGAAATGTGGGTTTGTTATCTGAGGTTAAGGCCAGGTGGCTGTCTGGATTTTGTAATGTATTGATGTGCCAGTTCCCAGCGTCTTAATTCTGCTTTGTTTTTCAACAGTGGTAGGGCCCTCACCACTCTGGTTGTATAACAGGAACCAAAGTTGGAGTTATGAAGTGCTGCATGTGCAGCAACTGGCTTCTCATATGGATCAACCTCCGCTCCAGCTATGGCTTTTTTGGTGTCAGCTCTGTGGCCATTCATCCTCTGTCTGACAGTGTTGGTGGTTAGACCGATGTACTCTGCATTGCAGTGAGTGCACTGTAGCTGGTAGATGAGGTTTTCAGTTGCACAGATGTAGCTTCCTGGTATGGGGTAGGTTTGGTTTGTCTGTCTGCTATTGAATGATGTGGAAGGTTGATGTATTGCACAGGAGCCGCAGCGTTGTTTATTACAAGGGTGAGAACCCCTGGGGGTGGTTCTATCATCTGATGTGATAACGGCTGGCAGTTTGGGGCGGACCAGTTTGTTACGGAGGTTGGGGGGACGTTTGAATACCAGCCTTGGTGGTTTAGTGAGCAAGTTTTGGGTGAGTGGTGAAGAGGTCAGGATTTTGTGCCCACAGTTCAGTATTGTTTTGAGTTTGTGCAGACCTTCGTGGTATGGGACAACCAGGAGGATTTCAGAATTGCCAAGCTTGATTGAGTTGTCACTAGTTGTAGTGGCTCGCTGTATTTGTTCATGTACCAGTTATTTCGGGTAACCTCTGTTTATGAAGGCCTTGGCTATTTGCTCACACTGTTTGTTAAGGTCTGTTTGGGTGGAACATATGTGTTTGGCTCTGGTAGCGAGGCTGTATGGCAGGGATTTCTTAGCGTGGTATGGGTGGTAGCTGTCAAAGTGGAGGTACTGCAGGCTATTGGTTGGTTTGGTATGGACAGCTGTTTCATTTTTTCCATTGTGGAGAGTCAGTTCTACATCCAAATATATTGCATGGGATTTTTGAATAGTTCCAGGTGAATTTTAATGGGTGTGGGAGTTGAGATTGTTGAGAAAAGTGAGAAGGCTGTCTTTGGTAGAGGTCCAGATCATGAAGATATCGTCTATGAATCACATCCAACAGTGTGGATAGATGGTCTGATGGCTCAGGAAATTGTGTTCAAGTTTGCCCATGAATAGGTCGCCGACATCACAAAATTCAGACAGACACCTGGCCTTAACATCAGATAACAAACCCACATTTCAAACTTCCCGCCGCACCTTAGTTTGCCCTCTGGCCGCTAGGTGTACTGATTATCAACCACCACTGGACAATAGACTTCAGTGTGCCTCCACTCACCTGATGAAGCAGATGTAGTCTTCGAAACGCAGAGAAATGTGTTTGTCCTATGTGTGTGTGTTTCTATCTGCGAGTACCATCCTGTGAGTACTTGTGCACAATTCTTTCTGTTTTAATTGTAATTAAAAAACAACATTTTTGAATTGGAAAAGCAATAACAGAAACAAAATACAGTACTTGTGTTTCTTCAATTTTAATACGTTATGTAATTAGTTGCCTAGTAGCTCAAAAATAAGATAATTTCATATATAAGACAACCCCTACATTTTCAAATTAGCCTAGAGGAAAAAAAAATTTTCTATAACATGGAACGGCTAGAAAGATTTGAATACTTACTACTGAAACATTATTTTTTACTATATTTTGTTATTTTAGAAGAATAAAACATGGTTTCTAATTATCAGGCATGTAAATACCTACCCATTCTCACGCAAGGGCTGGCTATGAAATAAGCAGCAGCCTTGAGAGGAAGTGTTTAACAATTTTATTCTATTTTCAGTTTTTGAGCAATAATATTTATTCAAATTGTGTTGCCAAAATTTTCTCTTCAAATGTGTACAAAACTGTGGTGTAGGAGATAAAGAAAAAAACGAAAATGCACAAAAGGTAATGAAAAATCATATTTCAAGTTGAAATTTTTCCCTACCCCGACAACTTATTTTTATTTTCAACACCTTATAGTGTTAAAACCTGTGCTTTTCAAACCTATTGTTTTGCTCAAGGAGTATAGATTAATCTTTCACTGGATTCTATAAGTCTTATACATATAAAGTTTTCCACTACCTATGCTAAAATATACTGGCATTTACAAAATATCAGATTATGAACGTCCTCAAAATGCAATTAAATATCTACACACCTGTAGTTCTATTTCTTGAGCTATCCGTTTTTCTTCTTGCACATTCCATCTTTTCTTTCGACAAGCACGAAGCTGGCAAGCAATTTCATCTCCAAAATTAAGTTTCTGCTCTTTTGCCAAATCATGTGCTGAGAAATAAAGAAAAAAATTAAACAAAAGCCATGTATGCTTTACGTAAACTAACTAAACATCTGAGAAGACTAAACAAACTGCACGAGCAAACACAAAAAAAAAATACTTTTATCATGAGAATACATTCAAAGTTAATAGAATTTTTATTCATTTATTATTTATATTATTTATTATCCATTATTGCAAATGACTATCCCCAAACATAAATTAAAAAAAACAGTAGAGTTGTTTTTAAAGTTTCTTTTATCAGATTGGCCAATCTCTTTGAGCAAAATCTGTGGATAAGTACAACTCTACTTCCCTTGTGTGCCTTCAGCAACCATTTGCTAACCCAGTCTTTCAGAACCAACATTTTACAAACAACAAAATCCATTTTTAATAATAAAACCAAAAATAAAAAATGATTACAAATAAATCTGATTTGGTAGTACACTAATACATAACTGAAGTCACCATGTTCAAAATGACAACAGCAACTTTCACAAAAGTTACAAAACTTCAGAACTGTTCACAATACTAGGGCATTCAAAGATCATTATTTCTTTTTGTTAAATTGTAAATGCATATAAAATTTAAAACTAAATTCCCCAAAAAACACCATGCAATTTTACATGGTGTTAGAACAATAACAGTATAACACAACATTATTTTCCGACATGCCAAATTACTTTTGGAAATTTATTTATAGTTAAGTACAGAACTACATTTCTGTAAATACTGTGCAATAACAAATACAGGAGAGTCATAACAAAATCGCGAGACGTGTAATTTGATTCCAGCTCATGCCTATATAAACGCTGTTCCTTCTGTAGTAACACATTGCTTTTTGGTCAGCTTGATAGATAGTTTTGCATGTAGGTTACTCGCTATACAAACTTGCAACTTCTGTTATTAATGCTATATACTTAACTTCAGGGTACTAACAATTCGCTTATATTTATGTCATTTATGGAAACTACAGTCAAATCTCCTATTCATTAACTTTGTAATTCAAATTTTATCTTTATTTCCAAACAATCTCACTTATATAATGAGGCGTAGTAGTAAGTAACAACAAACTATTGGATTGGATTTCATAATGCATAATAACACCTTCTTGTATTACCCTAATAGAAAGTCACGTCTAAGTTAGTTCTTAGTTTGTTTCTACTAGTACAATCCTGAATTTTTTAGTGTTACCAGCTCACGTCATTAGTAACATGTTTTGGTTTAGCAATAAAGTTTTAGTTTTCCAAATTGTACTTCTACTATTATTTGTTTTCTGTACGCCATATGATTTTTTAGTCAGTTACTTCATTACTATTGCAGTATTTGCTTTCTGTATACCATAATATTGTTTTTAGTCAGTTATTTCATGACGCCAAACTATCAACATAGGAATTAGTGCAGACAAAAGCCAGCACAATAAAAGTATTATAAAACACGCCAGCAAGTAACCGATTGCAACTTACATTTTCAAATACTAAAAAAAATGTACATCCACTTTAGTAATACAACAAAAACTTGAGCCATTTGGGTTTTATCAAGTAAATTGTTAATTTTATAACTTACAATAACACAAAAAAATTAGGTCCAACTGTATTAACAAAATTCCCAAAACAAAATATATCTAAATATTTCAATGACGAAAATTAGCAACTACAGTATATTGCTAATGGATGTGCTAAAGCTGATACACATGTAGTAATTTATTTCTGGAGACCCTTGCTTTCGCTAAAAGAATTTTGCCCCACTTTGTTTCTGTGCCTTAAGTGCACATCTTTAGTTCTGCTTCGTGGTCAAAGATTGGATATTTTAACTGTAACGAGCCTTGGGAATCTACTGGCAAATTACAGATGTGTGTTGTTGCAGGAACATTATTGTAATTGGCTCAGTCAAATGAGTTACGGCTCTTCACATACACACACTGCCAATAACCATGAAGCAAAATTGCAGACGTGTACTGTGACCGCTGCCCTTCTCTAGCTACGCTGAGTTCACAAATATCCTCCCCGATAACAGGCACTTTCTTTGCCTCGGTCTAGCTCAGCGGGTTTACTGAATAAAAACAAACACGTTCAATAAGTTCATCACGCGTCTATCACAGCCGTATTTTCCCTCGATTTGAGATTGGAAGTTCACAAAACAACTGACGAGGTACACAACTGCTCAGTATTCCGTGTTTAACTGCCACGATTCCCGACAAATTAAATCTTACTGGAGCAACACTATGACACTCTCCAGGAGGACAGACGCCTGCACCCCGTGATACGTCCTTATGCCCCAGAGACCGCCACACTTCTCTCTACTAACACTCACGAAAGCAAGCCACGCTATCCCTCCCCCAGCTCAATCCGGCCAATCAGAAGCTTCGTTACTAACTGCCCTGCTCTGCAAACCGCACTGAACTTAGGTGATTACGGCTGTATTAGACGTCATATTTATTTTCGGAAGCAAACATAATACATTAATTTAAATTCCTGACACTTGGATCACACTATTTTCCTTTCTTATCACAAATTTTTACATATACATTAAATTTAAAACATAACGGCCAAGTGTGATTTTCAGTTGGGTCGCTGGCTCCCTCCTTCACCGTCCGCCATCTTGGCTCAGCGGGGCGGCTACCGTCCCCTCCTGCTGGGCCCCACATTTACCTTTGCTGACAACCCTGGTCTAGGGTGAAGGGAAACGATTAGTTCCACCTTCATCCGCTCGTAATCAAAATACTAATTTTACATATTTACCATTAAACTGCTTCTTAATAAACTGAATGAACAAGCTGAGATCCTACAGAGCCCAACGCAACTTGAACTGACTGTGTAGGCCTATTCCTTCCAATATTAGTTACAATCAAATCAAAGAAATTCTCACCCTGTAATACTACCAACTATATATATACCTCCTAAAATTAATAACATTGATCCTCCCCACTCTTCTTTACAAACATTTGCCTAATTCACTACAATAAATAATCTATATACTGTGGCCCGGAGACACATTACAGTACATAAGGTACTGAAACAAAGTGGGGCAAAATTCTTTTGCGAAAAACAGGGGTCTACTTATTTCCAAGTCATGCAAATGTATTTCAAACAAACAGTTTTGTATTGTACACTGTTAAAGGATTTTTTCCCACCTGGCTAGGTATTATGCTGGAATCACAAGAGGATGCGAAGTGCGCGAATAACTTGTCCGCCAATCAGCACAGAGGTGGACATGCTAACGTCACAGAAGTCTTAAAGCTCATGAGTAACTTTATTCGCATCGCATTTTCCGCATAGCGTCAGTCTGCTACTGTGATTTTTGAGCAATAAAAAGGCGATTCACATAAAAAAAGTGTGCCATAATGAAGAAACAGGTAGTAAACATCAAAACCAGATGAAAACGTCTAATACACATTTGTCCACAAATGGAGACCTTAGCAGATACATATACTTGTACAAAAGTGTACGGATAATCAAGTACAGATACTAGAAGTCCATATTTTGACAAGAGGTAAAAGACAGCAAAACAAATGCCAATGAAGGGCCACATCCAAAGGGAAAGGAGGCTGAAGTCCGCCCTCCCTCACGAAACAATATTGTTTTTACACTTTCTTACAGGACGTCTACTAACACAGAATTGCAAAATTCATAGTTTTCTTTCATCTACTATTAGTGCCCTGCTACAATTAGACGAGAGTTGCTGCTGTGACGCTGCTGGCCAGTGGCACAGTGGCTGTGTAAATTTTGTTGCGTTCACATACTACTCAAAGCATGGAGACAGTAATGTCACATCCCCATGACACAATAAAATTTTTTAAATGGAATGCTAAGCCACGTCAATGTAATGTAAAGCCATCGTAGAAGGATCTTCAACGGTGGGCCTATTACAGCGAACTACCATTGGTCCGTAAGCCTCCTGGATTTGTGTAAACCCAGTCACTGTCTTGGTTTACAACTGTCTCCCATGTGAATGGGATACTCAGTTTCCTATCCCGGTGAGTAGGAAAATACTGTAGAGATTGAGCCAAAGATCAGAAAGAAATGTCGCCCACAGCTGAACGTCACTGTGTGTGTGTGTGTGTGTGCCAAGTTGGACGTGTTTCCTCTAGCCCATCACCCCCTCGTCATGCACTTGCAACAGCGAACGACCTTGCTTCTTGATTCACATACAAAAAAAATACTCAATTTACTGAATTTTTATTGAAAAAATTACTACAGGGCTCTTACAGAATATCAGAACCAAATGTCCCTGATTTTTCAGACCAAAATTTTGATTTTCAATTTTTTTTTTAATTTATATTAAAAAAGTTGGGTAGAACTATTTTTAAAACCAACTCTAAAAATGTTGTATCTGCTCTGTTAATTGCAAATAAACAGTGGCTACCTAGCCTGTGTTAACCATATTTAGCTACTACTATAATGTGGAGAAATCAATAACTTTTAATAGGGTTATTGCCAATTACAAACAGTTCTGCTAGCCTTGCATTCCATATATGTACTACAGATTCTAATTCTAAATTTATGTATGCTATAACCACGTAAAGCGATCTATTAGAAACCAAAACAACTGGAACCTGTGTTCCAATTTTTAACGTTAGAAATAAATAATAAATTACCGTTTTTATTACTTACTGAACAAAATGTGAAGAAGTCTCACTATCTCCATTACAGGACTTTACAAAAGATTTAAAATATTAGTCCTAAAGTTTATGTTACACAACAGAATAGCTTATCACAGTGAATAAAAAAAAATTTGAAAACGGGTGACAGTATCATGTAAACGAACATGCTCGCAATGCAGGAATCCGAGGATTGTTATGCACATCTTTTCTTGAGATAAGTCTGGTGGTATTGTCTACTGCATTATAAATTAACTTCATTTCCCATTTCTGGTTTTTAAGACACTGTGATAGTGCAAATTTGATATTCCATGAAGGTACTGTAAGACTTAAAACTCTCATCAACAATACTGATACGTTTCAAAACAGTAGACAGTAAGTTATATGAGGGTAGGAAGAAAAGTAAACAACCTCACTTTGGCATCACTGGAAGGAGAAAGCAACTTTAGACTACAACAGGAGATATTACAGTGCTGCAACATATGATCACCCTTAAACCAGCCGGCAACGTCATGCTCAACAGCAAACAGTAAATAATGTTATGTAGCCCAGCTAAAATTTAGGTAGACACTGTAGATTATATACATCTGTTTATGGAACACAACAAATAAATACTGTCAAAGGAACAGCGCCTACAAGAAAAAACTTCCGCAGCCATGCTACATCAGCACGCAAAAAAGACTCAAGTACGGTTCACTCAGTGATTAATGGGGAAAAAAGGTTTAGAGGTAGAAAATTATTCACACACTACTCACAACATAGGCCTATCTACGTAACTGATATTACGTGCATGTAAAAAAAACCATGACAAAAAAATTACACATGGTCGAGAAATTCCTGGTTATTTACTAGCCAGTTAAAATTCCGTTGTTTTCCTTGCCCTGGTTACTAGACATCCTGTATTATTAAAATGGCAGTCATTTCTTTTATGTATTCGATACTACCCACGACAAAGTTTATACGTACGTATTATCTACCTGTGAATTCGGA
Source organism: Medauroidea extradentata (assembly GCA_003012365.1). Taxonomy (NCBI): domain Eukaryota; kingdom Metazoa; phylum Arthropoda; class Insecta; order Phasmatodea; family Phasmatidae; genus Medauroidea; species Medauroidea extradentata. Next base: position 54,952 of record PNEQ01001293.1, read on the forward strand.
AATTCACAGGAGCATCAACCGGTGAGCACTGGACGTTCGTAAATGACTACTTTGCTCTCAACCAGTTGAATTGATGCATCACCGGTTCAACCGGCCTGAAAATTCGGTGGGTCTGGTGGATGTGCACCGGAACTTCCGCCGGTGAATTTTTGAACACAATCTCGCAAAAAAACATTTGAAATAACTTCAACAAACTAGGAATGCGAACTCAAAAAAATGCAAACTAACCATATTTTTTGCATGGATAACGGTCTGCATTTTTAAATATGTACCTACCGCAAAAATAAATTATTTATTTAATTTGTAAATTTCAATTATAAACAAGATTTAGTATTACATATGATACCAACGTGTTCAGTTTGGATTTCTATAGCAGTATGATACTAAACAATATAGTAGATTCATCCCATTTCATTTGTAACGTAAAATTAAAAAAAGAACAGTCAACACTGAGTTAGGTAAGTGCCTCAACCGGTGTACATCAGTGTTTCAACAATACATAGATCCCCCAGTGAACTTCCAAAAATGCAGTACGTGAATGAGTTTTAATAGAAATTCTATGTCACTTTCTTTACAATCTCGTTTGGATTTTATTATACCTAGGTATTCTCACAACACAGGATGCTTTTATCTAAAAACTTGAATATGAAAATCACAAAATACACATCCTCACTGCAACAAGAGATATTGCCCAACCTCTCTGTAAATGTTTTATGGCTTCATCGTAATTATCCATTTCAAACAGTGCCTGTCCAAGAAAGAAATGGCCCTTCACAAGGTTCGGATCCATGTCGAGGGCACGCCTACAATCCAGACATGTAGCATCCCACGACTTCATTTTCAGATGACACAGTGCCCGATTCGTGAAGTACGTCGCAACATCTGGATTCTTGATCTGAAAAAAAAAAAAAAGACTGCAACATAGAATGTTTGACAAATACATAATTGCCAGCATTTTCAAATGGCCATCTACACTACTAACTCCATAGTGGATTTTTTTTAACCATTTTAAATCTGAGATTATGTAGAAAATTCTATTTATGTTGTGCCACACTACAGGCATTGCGATTTAGCTGTTGGCTGATAGTTACGGCTGCAATCAATGTAGGTAGGCTAACAATTTTCTTAAATTCACAATAAGCTAGACTGATTGCACACATTGTACAAAGACATGTGCTGTCTCTAAATGTGTTGCAACAAGCTCTTGTCCACATCCCCTTGTGCCCTTCACGAATTATAGGCACTTGTCCACTTCATGAAGTAGGGTGCATCATGAAATTCTATACTGTATCCATTCCAAGGTTGCAGCAGAAATAAACATTGTCACAGGTGAGCTCTCGATCATTGGTTGGCTGGTTAGTTAACAGTGTCGTTGCGACAGGAAATAGGTCCTACGCTAAATTGCTATGTTTTAGTTCGGAATAGGTAATTTTATCGTTTAGTTGCGTTTTTTAATCCTCTGTAATATAATATCACTCTGTGCGCATGAAATACCATATGTGTATGAAACGACTTACGCGACGACGCCACGTCCATCGTGATTACATTTCCTCCACAGCGAGGCGCGATTCCGTTTCTCCGCTTGTCGCCAGTCGATAGCTCGCGAGACACGCGGAGGTGGTGCGGCGGTTTGTTGCACAGCCAATGTCGTTCAAGCGCGGGAATAGGCGGAGTGACACATGCTGCAATCTTGGAATGGATAGAGTATACACACCCATGTTGGTTAGTATCTCATGTACTGTCCAAGACTATTTTACCTATGGTCCAACCAACATTGGTTAAAAATAAATTATTTTAAAAATTGAAGACTAACCACTTGACTATTGCTACAGGGAAATACAACAAATAATACATACAATGAAAATATCACGATTTTAATATTTTATGTTGTTATTGGAAATAACCGATTTGGAAATTAGTTAAGGCTCGGTTTCAGTCGCCATATTGAATATTATTATTTTTAATTTTTTTGGGGTTCTAAAAAGAAAAACGATAAATATGCTATTATACCTCAAATTCTATTTACATTTCGCTACAGTACAAACCTTGCAATTTAACTGTTAACTTATAATTATGCTGCAATTTGTCGGGAAAATTACGAATATAAAAAAATTTGCCACACAAATTGTGGCGTGGGGTATAGTTATAAGTTAACAGCTAAATTGCAAGGTCTGTACTGTAGCAAATTTATATAGAATTTTAGGTATAATCACATGTTTAACATTTTTCTTCACAGAATTCCAAAAAAGTGAAAAACATAAAATTCAATATGGCGACAAACCGAGCCTTAATATCAAGAATCACTACTTATCGTGTACCGGCCAAACTATTGATTTTAGAGCTATAGTTTATTAATGAAAAATGTTTCTAGAGACGTTACAAGTAGTAGTAGGTAAATAAAACTGTAGTTTACTAACGTCAAAAATTTCAGTTTTTGTTTCCTTAGGTTAGGAAGTTAGTTAATGTTAGTCGAAGTCGGTTAAGTTAGTTTAGGTTAGTATAAGTTAGTTTAGGGTAGGTTAAGTTACTTTACTACTAAGTTTTCCATTTTTTGTTAGGTTACTTCAAATAAGGTTAACCATACCTAACCTATAGAAAAATGGAAAAATTAATGGTAAAATAACTTAACCTAACCAAAACTAACCTAAATCAACCTAACGTAACCAATAAAACCTAACCTAATAAAAAATGGAAATTTTAAAGTTAGAAAACTACAATTTTCTTTATGTCTCTTGAAATATTTTTCATTAATAAACTACAGTATACCCCTAAAATCAGAAGTTTTTTTTTATATATATACTTGCAATTGGGCCTCAGCCCTGTGGCAAGGATTTGCTTAACCTATCTCTTCTCAATTTTCCGACCCCATCAACCTTTTCCTAAACTCCCTCGCTCCCGTCACCTCAACCACATCCCTCGCCAATTCATTCCAATCCTTCACCGTTCTCACCATCATAGTGTTTTTTCCTCTCTCTGTCCTCTTCCCCACCCTCTGTATCTTCCACTCATGATCACCCCTTCCCCTGAATAAACCTCACTGTATCTTGTCACCCAGTCCTGCCCACCCACCCAACCCCCTCACCACCTTAAACATCCTTACCAGCCACTCAACTCTCCTCTCCTGCAGTGTGCCCCACACCAGTCCTCTCACAATTACTGATGGTCTGAAATCCTCCTCTCTCTCCCCCTGTGGCCGGTACACGATGAGTAGTGATTCTTGATATTTACTTATTTAGAAGTTACTTTATTATTTCACATACCTGATGTCAATAATTGACATTCCTTTTCCTAACACTGGTTTTGGTTATGTTGGAGAGCCATTCCTACTTGAATTTTTATGGTTATCTCATTACAAACTACATTATCATGTAATATATAGAGCGTAAAATACTGGATCATTCTTTATTTCCTATTATTAATGTTTCAAATTGATTGTTAGGAATTTATTTGAGTCAAAACATGAAAAATAAATTAAAAATTAACAACCGCTGACAAATTCACAAAGCCATATTGTGAATTGTGACAAGTGTATGTGGAAAGTGAACAGTAAGTTGAGAATTTAAACGTGATCTAGTGTATGTGACACGGGTTGGCTGAAGGGGATATTCTAGAGTCCATATTGTGACTTTTGACAGAGATACCTGACATAGCAGCATGCATGCACTTTTATAGTGCATGATGCCAGTTAAGGCTATGCTACAATTGCAGTGTCCTCAGTCCCCTGTCATTGATTGGTCCACGTGATCAGGTGACATCATGATATATGTCCTCGCATGTCCCCTGTCCCTGTCTCCTGCTAATTAGTCAATTGTTATTGTACAGTATGTCCTGGGTTGTCCCATCATGTCCTCTGTCCCAACACTTGTGTAAAGAAAAAGAATTTGCTGTCATGAATCCACGTACGTTTTCTAAACAATCACAAAAATGGAGACTCATTGAGAGATAATAAATAAATTTATTGACCAAGATAATACTCTCCATAAAAACAAATACAGCAAACTAAGACAAATTCGAATTGAAATGTATGTAGTACGTACCATTTACTGCTATCTGGTGGCTGTTTCCTGTATATAGCAGTTGGGACAACTCTGGAAATCAATTCTGGCAACAATATTTTCACGCTAACAGAGAGGACAGGGGACACGCAACATTCGTGGACAAGGCGCAAGGTATTATAGCACAGGCTTTAAGTGCCCTTCAGACATGGCCGTAACAAACTGCGAGTGATCCTTGGGGAAGTAAACCGAACTTATGTCGCAGAGCCAGACACAATCGAAGCAACTGGGAGAACAGTTGAGAGCATTTCCTTATCTGCCGAAATTTTTCTACAGCTTTGTTACATTTCATTAAAATGTAACTTTGATCACTTGACCTGGAGCCGCTAAACATTTGTTCCCTCCATGAAACAGGGTGCATGTTGTGCATCACAGTCTAGTGCTCAATAAGGGAGACATTCATACCCTTGGCTAAAGGTGACATTCTGGGATGCATACGTATCCTTGCTGTGAACTAGAACCGGGCATGTGTGATGTATGTCCAGGAAACACTTTCCAAGGCCTTGAATCCTGAGTAAGGACCCTTAGTCGGGCAAAACTAACAAAGCCTAAGTTCTCCCGTTAAGTAACCTTTCAATTTTTTTTTTTTTGTGTTCCTACGGCCAGCAGGGAATCTTATAATATATAGGTCGCAAATGTACGAGAACTGCATGTACGCACACAAGACAAACACAAACATCCAGTCCTGAAACCCTAAGAAGTGACATTAAAGCGGTTTTCACAATACAGTGGCGCGATACGCCCGACGCTTGCCGCCAGCGCTAAGTTCCTGCCATGCCTTCATAATAGAGCGACGAAATATCGCCGGCAACAAGCGGCGCGAACTCGTGCTGCCATCTTTTACAAATATAAATAACTTGAAAACCAAACGGTTTTTGAAGACACATGAACGGAAAATAAAAGAAATAATAAGCTGTGTATGCTCACATCTATTTAAATAAGTAAATGTAACACAGACAGCAAAAGTTAAATTTCCTACTGGAAAGGCAAATATATTAGTTTCTTTTCAACGAACTTAAGCTTAATTTGCGCGAATATCAGTATTTTTTACAGAATGTTATTAATAGAAAATGGTTGTTTAATTCTTTCTAACTTGAAAAATACATAAAATATGTGCACGAGTTTTAAAACGTAAACAACTTTTCTTCTTCTTTGTATCGGTCGCCAGCGATGAGCGTCAAATCCAATGTCAGCTGCTAGTGCAATGTTCATGACGCTCGACGCTGGCATCAAGGCTCTGATTGGCTGGCGCTCGACGCTAAGCGTTATGTCGCTCTATTGTGAAAACAGCTTTAATGTCACCTCCCCGGCCGGGAATCGAACCCGAGACCGTTGACTCAGCGGATAACCTTTCATTATTGATGTAACAGTTTCTCAGGTAGTCAACATACTGCTACACACCCTAGCATGTTTAAGAACACCGATGTATGATTTAAAATATGCAAGTACATCACTACAGTAAGTCACCAAGTGCATACCATAAAACCTCGACAGAAGTATAAAGGACAACGCAAGTAAGGTTAAGTATGCCAAACAAAAAAATACAAGTATACACTTTTACATAACATTACATCAACCATAAACTAAATTACAATTTAAAACTCACAATAGCCTTCGTGTAGCAGCAAACTGCTTCATCATATTTTCTTAAACTGTATAGCCTATTCCCTTGTTCCTTCAACTCCTTGTCCGAGAGGTTTGCAGTTGACATATATTTGCTCATTGTTGTCGTTGTTTATTTATCGACGGGACTATTTTTCATTCGTAAAATGAATTTCTCAACTAAAGGAAACAAAACACCCATGTAGTATCTCGTGTTCTCCATCTTCCACTGAAATATCTCTCTTCCGCATGCATTCTTGACGCCATTAATGGGATAAACACATCGCACATAGGCATCGCATATCACTGGGCGGCATTGTTCCCATTTCGCTACGCTTTTAGACCGTACAGTGTTCGAGACGTAATAAACACTAGAAAAGGATGGCGGTCATTTTACTCTCATGGCCACGGTTTGTTCGAGCACCCTGAGATTTCTACTACTTCTGCGATTTTCCTGCTCTTTTCTTACTACTTTTTTTTTTCGGCGTTCGTTTTACCGGAAGCGTTTAGTTGGTAGCCTGTTCGGGCGTAAGGAGCAGTGTAAATGTTGCCAATCAATGTGAGGGGAAAAAAATTTCTTTACAGATTACCGCCTTCTAAACAGCCTGTTTGTCTCTGCGTAGTTGGCATCATGTATGTAAATATTGAAGACGTTTATTAAACAAACGATGCTTGTAAGGATTTGTGGATTTGTTTGCTAAGGATTTGTTGTGTAAAATGATGTAGTGGAATGCTGTTATAGACAAGAGAGGAGTGACGTCACATCATTTATACAAAGAAAAGATCCTGGAAGAAAATTGCCGATGAGTTAGCATCGCTTCATTCTTTTTAATTTTTTTTTTTTTTTAATTTAATTTTTCTTCTTGCAATTGGGCCTTAGCCCTGTGGCAAGGATTTGCTTAACCTACATCTTCTCAATTTGTAAATCTCAAAATTTTAGTTTTATTTACATTAATTTTCATCTAATTTTCCTTTGTCCACTGTTACAATTTGTTTATTTCCTCCTGCAGACCCCCACCCTCTCCAATCACCTTGTACAATACACAGTCGTCTGCAAAAAGACGAACCCTACAATTCATGTTTATCCCCAAATCCCCCATCATAATAAAAAAGAGGAGGGGTCCTAGCTAGAACACTACCCTGTGGAACCCCTGATGTTGGTTCCTTCCTCTGAGAGTGTGTATCCTACTCTTACTCTCTGGGTTCTTCCTATCAGATACTCTCCCACCCAGTTTACCACCATCTTATTCTCCAACAACTCATTCAGTTTTATCATTAATTTTACGTGTGGCATCTTGTCGAACGCCTTTTCAAAATCCACAAAACACACATCTACCTGTTTCCTCCCATCCATAGCCTCCCCTATGTCTTCCATCAATCCTGCCACCTGCGTCTCACATGAGAACCCCTTTCTGAATCCATGGTTGTGTATCGTCCATACTCCAGTTCTCCTCCATTACTCTCACAATATATTCACTCACCAGTCTCTCCATAACTTTTCCAACATTAGATGTTAGGCTCACTGGTCTGTAACTGGCTGTGTTCATCTTCTCTCCTCCCCCCTTGTAAATGGGAACCACTATTGCAGTCTTCCATTCTGCTGGCAACTTACCAAGTTCTAGTGATGTGCTAAAAAGTACCTGTAGATATCTGCACACCTCACCTTCCCCCATATTTAACATTACATTTCCAATACCATCTGGTCCCTCTGCTTTTCTATCATTGAGTCGCCCCAGTACTTTCTCAGTGCCCCCATCTCTATCTTACATCTATCATTGTAAAAACTAATAATTTCCCTACTTCCCCACCTACCTTCTTTGCTTTTCTCAAACACAGTCCAATGTGATGCTAGACAGTTAAATACGGTATTGCATTAAAAAGGCACACTTTTACACTCGGTCTTAAAAATATTATGTGATAAAATCTCTACATTTTTTAACGAGTGTGAGAAATAACAGTAGAACATATGATAGGGCCTACCAATTATCTAGCAATCCAGTTGGTTGATATTAAATGTACTCTGGCCAATTTAATTTGTCTATGGCATACATATTGCAATATTAATTATAAGACATTTGCTGCTATGTCAGCAAATATATTGGTTCTGATAAAAATAATGTTATGGTGGAAATAACTGGTATGTGTATAAAAATAAAAACAAGGTGACGAAAATTGTGGTAGACCACCCCCTTAAAGACCTAAAGCAAGAACATTTTAATGAGTACATTCACGTGTGCTTGTGACGTAATTAAATTCACACATTTTTTACATTACCTATATTATACAATCACGTAGGTACTGCTGTTGGAAATTACTGTCCTTCAGTATCAGTAAAGATATACACTATAAATACAAAACAGCTCCCTCTCTCTTTGTTTATTTATTCAGTGTCCCATGTACACCCAGTACTGGCTGGGTTTGGACTTGCAAGTTTGTCTTGTTAACAGTAGGATGAGTCTTTATAGTAACATTGGTATTAGGTACTTATTATGACGAATGAAATACATAATAAGGCATATGTAACATCTACAATTGCCATATGTGAACTGACATTTATAAATGCCAAATACATTACACTACTGTACAGAAACTATATGTTTTACAACACTGTTTGTGCAAAATCAGCTGTTTCTCCTCTTGATTCAGAATGCAATATTCTTGGCCAAATAGACAAGGGAGTTATGTTGTATTTGGAAAAACGACAATTTCAAATACATATTATTATTACTGTTTATGATATAAATAAACAATGTGACATTTTTACCGTAAGTTATATTCAACGGAATAATTTACCTGGAAATTTACGCCGATCTGTCAGCAGCTGCACCATCGGTGATATGTACAATCCTCTGATTTCTTGTGTCTTGCAGCATTACAAGCGGAGTACAATTTCTCACGATATCGTTAGAAAAACGATTTATCCGTTTAAATTGGATTTCGTGATTCATTTCAAACGGATTAACTAAATAACGAACATACCGACGGGGTATTCTAGCTTCGTAACTGTTCACTTCTTCAAAAACATTGTAAATCAAATCCAGAACAGCATCTAACAAACGCGCCATTTTTACTACAAAGTTAATGTAAACAATACTCACATTTCCCAAAAAACTCCCATATTTTTTTACAACGCTCATTATGAATTTTGCACATTTATTTGAAAGATTAAGTTACTATGTACACATCGCAGCAGTTGTATTTTAGTTCATGCAGTGCGATGAGTAGTAACAATAAGAGTGTTGGTAGCTAAACAAACAAATAATTAAAATAGAGCATAGAACGCGGGGCTGTGATATGTGTGTCGCGAAGCACCAGATCTCTTATCTTGTTTTAAGGAGGTTCAAGTAGTCAAAAACTACTTTCAATATCTTTAGTGTATGACATGTTTTGGGGGAATATCTTCAAGTTGTAGAGTGGAAAGAGTATATATTATAATATCGTGATAGGAGGATACCTGATGCACCGTCCTCCTTATTCCCGCATGCAAAAATCCAGGGAACGACATTACCGGGAACTGAACCCGGATCGTTTTGGTGGAAGGTGAGTGCTCTAACTACTGCGGCCCCGGAAAAACGTAAACATGAGTTTTTAATTCATTATGATATTTTTAGTATTTTATATTTTGTAATTCAAATTTCAAAGTGTATTATATTGCGATAGTAATCTACATCTTAGGATGAACGTTAAGAGCCCTATACAGCTGGCGCCTGTGTTGCAGTGTGTTAGAAGAAAGTTTTCTTTAAAAGAGGTATTACCAGACGTGCGTTCGATAGCTCTATCTACGAAAAGAAAACACATTTAGAACTATGCGTCTTTATTTTGTTTTCTAGATGTCGTGACTCGTGATTAGAAATATGGTTTTTAGGCACTTCAAAATGGTTAATAACTGTTTTTTCAGACCGCTCGCGCTGTCACGTAAAAAATACCTACCGGAATCGTAAATCATAAATAAACAAGCATAAGCTGGCCTTTACTATACACTTTCCGTAAATAAAGTAGTAGTGTCATCTCTATAAGTTCCACAAGGAAAAGCCGACAACCATTACATTACACGCCGTTTCCGCACTTAAGGGGACTCCCTAGATAGGATGTGTTTGTGTGTGAGAGACAGAAGCGGTAAGGTTGCCATTGACCGACGTATGTAATGTATTATCGCCTCTCCGCGCAAGCCACTCAGATGGCGTGCCGTGCTTTACTATTATCCTTTTTACTATGGGACTTTAAGTGGCGACCACATATTTTATTTGTGGGCAGCATAGTTCAAAGTCTAATGCTTGTTTCTATTGTTGTGTTTTTCGAATCCGGTTGTTATGTTTCCGAATACAGCAGTCTGGGAAAGCCATTTTTGGCAACTTTGAGGGGCTGGAAAATAATGTTTCTAATAAACGTGCGAGTTTTTTAAAACTATAACGACATAGTTTGAAGTTTTTGTTCTTTTCGAAGTTATAAAAATGTAATGTGCGTTAAACTGTTTCTTAAGAAAAAAATAATAGCTGTAACTCGTTGCAACGCATTAGAAGCGCAGGTAGGGAAGGTCGTTTCGAAGTCCCCACAACATAGCTAACAACGGCCTTTTCAGAGCCGTCATTCAAAGTGTACTAACCAGGCGTATATGAAACTATATTTCACACGTGCTGTGAACTTTGCTACAGACTTTCCAACAATAAAATTATATAGTCACCGTTTGAACTGCCATAGTCAAAGTAGGTCGTCGGGAATATTGCACGCTAGTTCAGAGCTTGGCTCATAGCGGTGAAGCGGCATTTGACGCGCGCTTCAAGGTCTCTTTTATAGCACCGTCGTTTACGTAACTCAACACGTGATAAAGCTGTGCGAAAATACCGTCCTTAGTTATTCTATAAACCAACTCTCTAGAAAGCCTTGCACTATATTACAAAAATACTTGAAATGCTTCTCTGAAAGGTTTCTTTTTGTTTGCGCAGATAGGTGCGTTAGGAACAAGTACAATGTTTCGTAAATAAAAGTGTATTTATAACCCTTTATACAATCAGATAGGGCGGGAAAACAGCAAATTACGTTAGAAAAGAAAATCTTTAAAAATTTTTTCGTCTTATTGAAAAGTACAAGCGGTACATGTACGATGGAATTGGTACATGCATTATCTGTCTACAAAGCCAAAATATATATAATTTAACGGAGCAATGTCGCGCAACGATAACACTTTGGATCTGCATTCGAAACGACCAGGGTTCGATTACCGGCTCCGGACATGGTTTCCCGAATCGCTCCAGGTGAATGCTGGGATGGTTCCCTATGGTAGCCGCCTACCTAACGCTTCAAACGCGTTGTAGTGTGTCGGTAAACAGATTTTTTGTACAAAACAATTCCACTTATGCCCATTGTGCCAACGTACGAAAATAAAACACACTTCAGATAAGGTCGGAACCTCATTCTTAAGACACTATCCAAATTAAAAACATTGTTTATATGCCCTCCAACATGGCTAAAACGGCTTTTCAGACTGCCGTACCTCAAAATGTACTAAGCGGATGATCGTGGAACTCAGATTGCGACCTGCACTGAACTTAGTTGCAGACTTTCCACCAATAAAATGATATGGTCAGCGCTTAATGTCCCAAAATAAAACTGTTCGGCGAGAAGCGTGCACGCTAGTTCAGCGCTTGACTCGTTGAGGCGACGCGGCATTTGATGCGCGTTTTAAGATCGACCTTATGTCTCTGGCGTTTCTGAGCACCTGTCATTGTACGAAGTTGTTTCACCGTCTCTAATGACCTCGCTGTCGACGAGACGTAAATACAGCTTACCTTACCTTGCTGTTAGCTGTTACAGATATCACTCATATGTTTTTTCTTCACTGCGTCGGAAACGGAACGGAAATTCTGCTCTGGTGTGACATGAATATCGCATACTGCGGAATGAAAATAAGAAGTTGTATGTTTTAAATCACGAGATTAGTGTTGAAATTAAAGTCAATTGGAATAATAAGTTTCTCTCGTGGCTGAATGAACACGGTGTTTCCCGCCTTCTGGCATGATCGCATTGTGTATGAGAGAATGAAGACTGGGGTGAAGATTGGGCCGGTTGCTCGACTAGCGAGACATGCATGTCGCCTGTCCGGCCAAGGTGAAGTGACATATGAGTGGAGCAGCGACGGAATGCGTGGCGAGGTAAACGGCATCGCCCGCCATGGCCGTACCCACCGAGGATTGAACCCGGATCCGAATCGCGTAGGTGGGAGGTGGGAGATCAGACCACCTCGGCCCCTAAAGTTCACGTGAATTAAATTAAAAATGGCCTCAGTAATATCGAACAGAGGACTCAAAGATATGCTAAGCAGAGACGGCCTCTGAAATAATACTTCATAGGAAAATTAAGCAGCCCAGTGGCGTAGCCAGGATGTGTTTGGGGTGGGTTTCAAATGATGAATTTTATGAAGGAGCACCGATCCCCACAGTCAAAGCGGGGAGTTCCGAAGGTCCTCCTAGGAAAAAATTTGGATTCCAATGTGAAAAAATGGTGCTATTTAAGCAATTTTAGTAGTTTTTTTTTTTTTATGAATAATGCTGGATTGAAGAATATTACTAATGGCTGCTCTGAATACTCCCTAACAGATTTACTAGTTTGTGAATACATGGGTACGAATTTTATAGATAAATTCTTAATTGCACGGTTTAATTATTTTTGGCCATCATATTTCGGGTGGGAGTCTATCTACGCCATTGAAGCATCTGGAAATAATTTCATTCCTGATGGAACTGAACTGGAAATGGGTAAATGCTGTTTACACAGAATGAAATTCAAGTGTATATTTTAGTTCAGATTTACGCTCGGAATTAAAAGCAATCCAGGCGCAGCATATCCGAACCGGAATTGAATTAAGAGTATTTGGAAGGCTTTTCGGCCGGATAACAAACACCACGCGTAGTTTAATATCAGTTCGAGTCCAGAATATGACTCTGATGATACTGGGTCTCACATTTCCGAACAGTAGTCGAACACAAACAGTTGCAAGTCATCCACGCCGGACTAAATAGTTCCACACGCAATTTAATTTCATTTCTGGTCCGAACTTAATAGTTAAATTCTCATCTACACTTCGGAACCAGAATTGAATAAAATGATTCAGAAGCTATTAACGTCAAAATAGAAACCTCACTCTTAATTTAAATTAAGTTTTAGTCCGGACACCAAGTTTTTTAAGTTACACTCACAGTTCCGAACTGGAATCTAGAAAGACGCGCTGGACTTAATATCTCGCACGTGGTTTAATATCAGTTGTAGTTCAGACATAAATTGTGGCAATAGCTTCCACATTTTTGAACTGAAATAGAATACGAACATACATAAGTTACTGCCGCTGGACTAGGTACACAAAACGTAGTTTAATCACAATTTGAGCCCGAATTGAAACTTGTACAGTCGCACTGTTTCAAAACCATGATTTATTAAAAATACGAAAATAAATTCCCTCTGGATCGGAAGCTCTACTGATAAATTCGTTTCACTTTGGGTCAGAACTTAAGATTTATTTAGTAGCTTCCACAATTCCAAACTGGATTTGAATTTTTTATTATTTAAAGGCATTCCCATTACACTCAGGTAACTTTATTTTAGTTCGAGTCAGTGCTGACACTTTTTCCGAACAGAAAAATGAATTTCAGATAGAACATATTTTTTCAAGGAATATCGGACTATAGTTATAAATAAATATACTTATCTGCTAGGTGGTTTTCTTCATATTTAACTCCGACATGAAGTTAGATTGTACACATCTATTTAAAAAAATAAATATTTGTTGTTAACTTAGAAGAATTTATCTAGTATATGAATCAAAGAAAGCACGTAAGCATGCATGTATGACAGCATATAGGCCTATGTATATGAATGTCAATGTATTTATATTTTTGTGTTTATATATGAATATAATTGTGCGTGCTTATTATACAATTATCGCCACTAAATGGATGCGAAGCTGATTTAGGATCGACACACACCTCAAAATGTTTATTTCGCAATTTTTGTCGAAAATTTGTCAAGCCATTAAGAGCGTGTGGTAGATAAATAAACGCTGAAAACATCAATAGATTTCTACGGATTTTTCGAAATCAATATGGATAAAATACTCAATGACAATCCTAGATAATGGTATTTGCTAACTTTATGTGTAAATATTTATCCAGAATTACTAATTCGTTACGTGTGATCTCTTGCGCCGCAGTTAAATGCACGAGGTTCCGGCGTCAGAGATTGTGCCTCAGAAGTTCGTAAAACTGGAAACAATTTTGTTTAAAACGTTGGCTAAAACTATTGTCTAGGATTGCTATTGTTTAATTTTCGCAAATTGGCTTCAACAAATCTATAGTTGTAGATTAATTCTTTTAGTGTTGAATTATGTACCACGGCCTCTTAAGAACTCATAGTAAGCTTATACGGGAATATCCGTATGTTAATCGCTGTTTGTGAATGTATGTGCTTAGAGAGTTGATAACTGGTAGGCGACCATATACTGTAATTCAGCTGAGATAGCGCAATATGATCACAGGGATGTCAATCTTTATAGGACTAAATACTATATATTAGAACTATCACCCTTATAAACATAACTAGGTACCGTGCAATACTAACTGTGCTAATTTTGAGCCAATACACGTTGTTACAATATGTTGGAAATATATTTTAGTTATCATAAATGTCTGCAAAATATTGTTTTGAGTGTTGTTGGTCACAGTTTGTTAACATTTGTAGCCGGGTCTTTGATTTTGATTGAGTTGTCTATGGCACCCTCAATATTTCTACACGAGAAACATCACTTGTTATGTTTATTTTAGTCAGAATCCATATACGACTTCCTCCTACGATCTTTTCGGCCTAAACTGCATTTGGTGTATAGACTCAGAACATTAATTCTGAATTACCAAATCTATACTTTAATGCGTGTGTATTAATTCCACGGATCATCTGGACTTAGGCTGGACCTGCAACGTTACAATTTAGTTAACTTAAGCAAAATATAAGTAAGTTTTATAAATGTAAAATATTAAACGCACATAAATACATACTAAGTATTTCTTCTCTTCAAAAATTCTATATTCGGCCGCGATACGAAGATTTAGTTATTTTTACTTTTGAATTAGGTTAGTTGCCAGGTCGCAGAATTTAAACAGATAATCCCAAATTGCAAAGGAGAGGGGTTAAAGTAGATTTAATTGAGAAATAACATAATTTTTGTGTAACGTTATTATTTTCGTAACAGAAACGAACGTTGGACACAATTAAAAACAAACTGATCTAAATATACATACGGAATCATACCAAATGCATGTGAAATCACACCTACTGATGTTTTAGAACTAGATGCTGCGTATATCATTAATAAACACGAAGGTCACAAGACCAGTTCCAACGGTCGTTGAACTAGAATTTGAAATCTTTAGAATGCCCGACGCACCAGCAGGTCGATTATGGGTCTTTTCATATAAGGCGTCTTAAATATAACGCGTCACGGGCAAGACTTGCGCCGTATGACGCTGAACGAAAAAATCGATTACGTTTATCCTCGTCATAAGCTCCTCGCCGTGCGTAAGGCATCTTAACTTTTACGCGAAATAATATGAAGTTGGTATGCCTGACGCTTAGAAACTCGTGTCGAGTACAATAGTTATTACATTTTCCTTTTTGCTGATTAACAAATTTCAAGGTTTCATATCGTTAAATACTACACTCTTAAAAAGAAATGTAACTTAACCTGTTAAACAAACAGGAATATTCCCTTACTTGTGTGGATAATTGACGTATTATTACATAAAAAAAAACCTCAATGTACTGTCAAATTGCACAAATATGTTGAAAAAATATCGTAAAATGTACACAGATTTAGTTTTTCCTTGTGGACCATAGTTTAACATAGATTGAAAGTTCTTTGTTAGCAAGGTGTCGATAGCCGCGTGGTTAACGTTCTGGCCTGCTAATTTGAAGTTTTGTATTTCGAGTGCTACTGCAGCCGAAAACTTTAATATTATTATTCATGTTTCGTATTCTGTGTACAATAACAATAATAAAGATTTATATGAAAGTCGATTTAAGGGCGCCGTCTACCCGCGCGTGAGAGGCTCAAAAGCGACGGAGCAGTAAGGTCGACCTTGAAGCGCGCATCAAATGCCGCGTCGCCTCAACGAGCCAAGCGCTGAACTAGCGTGCAAGCGTCCCGCCGAACCGTTTTTACTACGGGACTTTCAGCGACAACACTATCATTTTATCTTACGCGACGAAAGGGAAAGAGTCGCTCTACAGGTATAAAATATTCATAATATCGTGAAAATGATTACTCTTACATAAAAATCAGCGTCAAAAGTCCCGATTCGGTCACTTTCACACTCAAAAAAATACTTGTTAGGAACGATAACAGTTAATGGCAGAATTATATACCTGCACTACGATCCTTAAATGCTTTTCGTAGCCTAACCGCATGACAACATGTTGAACGGTTTTCGAATAAAATCATGATTGTTAAAGGTCTGCGCGCCTCTTCACGATTCTAGTAGACGGCGCCCTTAAGATTCCACTATACTCTGAGGTACAAATTATTGGTCTTTAAACCGTAATATTTGTTTTACGGTATAAATAAAAAATGTGTTTAGGTATAACCATTTTAATGTATACGTACGTTATAATTTATGCGCTAAATTTGCTTTACAAGTTAAATGCAATGTGTAAACGGTGTGAGAAAAAAATGTGTGCTAATTTTTTTCTCTTACTGTTTACGAATTGTATTTTACAAGTAATGCAAATTTAGCGCAATATTGTTAAAGAACATGTACAGGAAATTGGTTCTACCTGAACACATTTTTAATTTATGCTGTAAAACTAATATTACGACTTAAAACCTATAACTCGTACATAAAGTGTATAGTGGAATCTTAACATAAATTTTTGTGAGTGTGGATATAATAATAAGAAGAAGAAATTTTTTTTATTGCGCAGTGTACCGTTTCTCAGAAAGGCAATTCACTTGTACATTTGTGATGGGTAGCATAAAATAGAGTCCGAGCAAAATTCCTGAATCTCATGCATATTTTGAGCATTTACGTTTTAATGTAAAAAATTAGTGTACTAATATACTGAAGTTCTAAAATTATGCTTTACATACCGTTTTCTAGTTAATGTGAACGTACCCATGAGATATGTTGCCGAACTGAGATCAACCAAATGTAGCAACATTTACATATGTTCATATTTTACTTCACTTAAATATACATAGGTAACTTACATATTGAGTTCACTGGATGAGCGAATCTTTTTGAAAAAGTCAGTGGTGGCGAGCTCGTATCTATAATTTTTTTTCTGCAAGTTGTTGGATGGAGGGGTCAGTTAAAAATTTCAATAATTAAGTTTAAAAAACCAATAGCATTATGATACTGTTTTGATGTTATTAAAAGTGATTATTTTTTCTAACTGTGGTCACAATAATACTTACTCACTTGTTTGTATATACTGCACTGGTATTCAAATGAGTACCTATAATATTTAAAAACTGCAGGGATTTCTGGAGAGGATATATACTGTACACAACACTGCCGCCTGCTAACCGCACTCTTGAGTGGACAGTAAATGTATGTGACAAATGTGTGGCAAAAAAAAAAAGTTAATATGACTGTTTTTGAGATTAAAACAAATTGTTATCTTACTAGATATTACACAGATCCTTATTAATAATGACAAACTTTTTGTTAAATTTCTGCACATTGATTCGATCCGACATTTGTTGCGGTACAGTTCTGCACGGTAACCACTCGTACATAGCGAACTGACTGTAGCGATAGTAGCCTATTTATAAAATATTTTATAATTTAAAGTAGTTAATATATTTTATGTAAAGGAAATAAGTAGTTCCCTTTCAACTTAGGAAATAATACCATTACTTTCTAGAAAATTTGCCGTTTATACACTGTAGCAAAGTGATTATAACCTAGCCTAACCTCTCAGTGGTTAGGACAAATGTGAGGCCACTCAATCCTCCTATGGTATCTTTTCTAGTGTTTTTACGTAAGTTTATACACAAAATTACTTCAATAAGTTGTGAAATGACTACGTTTAGTGAACCTATGTTCCGTTTATTGTCAGTTATGATGCACACGTTTTTGGGCGCCTTAGCTGAGACTCTGTTAAGACGCTGTCGTCTTAATCTTGGCACGTCATAATATATCGGTGGTCGCGTTTGACTGTCAGACGTCTTGCCCAAACCACTTTCGTGTAGTGACGGGACCAAAACATATCCGTTATCGACCTGCACCTGCTGGTGAGAAGTACACGAGCATTTCACAACAGCAGTGAGTAACAGCAGTGTCGCCAGACGAACAACGGAACAGTCGAATGGGTGATCCAATTCTGCCTGTGTTTACTTCGTACTGACCTCGACGTTACTTGCATCGTTCAAAACATACGACTCGACGTGAAAGAGCTTGTTACAAGTTTTCACAGCAAAACTCGAACGAAATCGAAACGTGCCCAGGCTGTTAAGTACGAGAACTTGCTGTTCAGCTCCAAACGAAGAAAACAGTTATTTTTGTTAGAGGAGAAATATTTTTACTACTGCCTTACTTTATAACACTCACAGTATTTCTCAGCATAATATAATTTTCAAACCAACAAACATAATCAGTTATGTTGTTGCAGCGATTTAAAAAATTGAATACCGAGTAAATTCATTACAGCCTGCAATAATTAGGATGTCCCGTTTCCTCTTTACCTACAATACGCGTGTCTTTAAATCTGACGAAATTTTTGTACAATCTTTGTGTTGTACACAAGAAAAGTAAAATGTAATTGAATTTCTCAAATGTGGCCTAAAAGAAGCTATGCTATAAAAGAGTTTTAAATAATGAAACTATATTTGCGAGTAACAAGGTATTCTATAAAAAATTTGATTTGGTGTTATTAAGTAATGCTTACGTATAACATTGCTGAGAATAAATATTCGCTTGTGTTAATATACGGTACTGGATTTCAACATAGTTTGCGCAAGGTCCGTCGTAAAAGGTGCTATACAAGCTATCACGATAAGTTATGCCAGCATTAACTATAGTGAATTGCGTTCGTGATGTTGAAAATATTTCATCATACAAACGAACGGCTTTAACATTGTTTGAAGGTAACCTAGTTGATTCAAACGTCACCAACATACGAAAAATAATAACTGGATATAAACTTATTTACCAGTATTATAAATAATCATCAGCGTTGCTTGCTTCTGTAGTGAAGTAGGTTTAATTTCTGCGTTGTAAAATCACCGTGTTGGAAAGTTTTCAGTTCAAAACACTACAGATTTGATTTTAAGAATTTATAATATGAACCGTAATATTTTTGATCACAAATAGACTTTTTTTTACTTTAACATTTTGTAAGGATACACGACGAACTAAATACTTTTATTTCAACAAATACAACGCAATTTTTAATAAATCACGTAACTCTATGTGGTTGTACAAGATACTATATGACATTTGCACCATGTCCTAACGGACCAGCTACTGCCGTCTATCAGGAATCGTAGATACCAGCTCACATGACGGCCTGTATACTGGCTCCTAAACACACCTCAACACAAACTTATACAAGACCAACTAACACAACATATACTGTATTATCCACTTTAAGGCATAAATAATATAGTTTATCTGTAGGAAAAACACGACCGCTCGCGACAGTGTACGCTACATAGACATAATATACTAGCTTTTAACACATTTTATTATCTAATATACACAGCGATCAAACATTTTTTTGACGTTATACATGTTTATCAGTTGCACATTTTTTAGAAAGTTTACAAATGTTCACTGAAAAAAAAAAATACTAATTAGTCACTACAAAATGTTTTGTCCTTTTTGACCTTACCAAAATTTTTTTGTGGTGACTACTACATTTTTTTGCTGTCCCCAATAAAGTTTTGCAGTGACTACCAAACAATTTTGTAACCACTACAAACATATTTCGTGAGGTTCATATTGACAAAACATTTTGCAGTCATCACAAAACAGT
>PNEQ01001294.1:0-14391 GCA_003012365.1 Medauroidea extradentata
CAATTGATATAAATTTATATTTAAACTATCACTTGCTTTATTTTTCCGTTAAATGCTACGGGAGTCGGGCTATTCGCTCGAGAGAAGACACTCGGAATTTAGATTTTCTCATTTTTTGGGGACAAGGGTCGGTCATATCTACCGCTCAACAGTGTGACGTCTGGCTACTGATATCAATTTATGTTTACATTATTACGTTGATTAATTTCCCGCAAAACGCTACGGAAGTCGGGGCCTAGAGGCACTTTGCAGAAAAAATGCAATTGTAAAATTTTCTGTTAAGTTGGGGGGGGGGGGGGCAAAAATAAGCCGCTATCGAATTTACGAAGTTAGCGATTTTACGAATGCGATGAGAGGAACCGTGAGTATTCGTAAAATCGGGGGTCTAGTGTATATCACAGCACACTAATTATGCACTCATATAGGCCGAACTACACCAACCATTTTTTTTATAAAAACGTTTGGTGCAGTGGCGAGGCGAAAGCTTCCGCATTGCCGCAGTACCAAACATTCCCCCACTTTAACGTGACTTAACTGAGTAACCCCGAGTAACTTTCATGTGACAATTTTATAGAGAAAATTTTTTGAGACCATTTGGACAAACACAATCTTATAAAGTTATATCCAGCCAGACCTGAGAATCTAATCCAGAATCCCTCACACCAAAGTCGGTCACGCAACCAACTGAGCTATGGAGGGGTAGGCACCTGTTCACATAGCTTCCATCAACTTTAGTTGTAGCACATTACACTTTATTATACATATATATAATTTAACTTAAATTACGTTTATGGTAGCAGGTCAATCTTTGGATATGCAAACACTCTTTAATTTATTACAGTATTTAAAAATTATATCCCTTTATTCCCTGCAAATAAAAAATTTTTGTACTTTTCCCCCATCTTAAGTTCGTGTTTTGCCAAGCCAAAAGTACAATAGTGCAAATAAAGTTTGACTCAAAGTATATGGTGTAGACGATTGTCTTATTTCTGAACTATTAAACACTGAGTTGAAAAGTGCTGCCTTAAAGAAATAAAATCATCTTGGTCAGGTTGTCTTTGAGACATCACTACTTATATCACCCCAAGTCTCGGCACAGCAAGTGTATGTTCATTCTCATTTTCCTGAATTGCCATCCACACATTAATTAGTGAGTAGCCTTCCCCTCTGGGCAACACCAGCTATTCAATACAGTAATAATGTCTAGTAAAATTTCACACGTAACTTTGTGAACCATAATCCCCATTATTTCATTTTGTATCTCAGGATTAAAGTGATCTAATTATTTAAACCACAGCTTCAGTCTCTTGATATGTTTTTCTCACTTGTTACATCACGACAATATTCTTCTCAGTACATATCACTTTTATGGCCTCAAACAGCACTTCCAGGCTGCACTTAATAACAAAGTGCAAATCAAAGGAAACAAAAGCTTTCCTTTGCTCCCTCACAAATTTGAACTATTCTAGCCGTGCCACTGATTCCTACAGAGCATGTAAGTACATGACTGACATAATTCACTGCAATAATACTGTATTTTCCAACACCATGAACACTTAATTTAATCAAAACCTTGCAGCTAATACTGCATACTCAATACACCTTTATTAAGAACATCATAAAAGTGCTTACAATGTGCTAGTTTCTTCAAAAAACTACTGCATGTCCAGAGCTGCCAACTACATAAAGGGAATGTAGCACACTTGCAAAATGTATTACACACTGCTACACTGAATATGACATTACTGGTATTTTTGCAATAAAGTAAAACCCCTTTATAACAATGACCTCTCTATAACAACCCTTCCCTCAAGAACAGTGGTGTTTTAAAATATGGGTTTTACTATAGAATTAAACCTCATTTCTACCCCTTTATACAGACCCCAATCTAGGGAACTGTGAGGGGTTTTTATTGAGAAGTTTTACTGTATATAAATCAATAATCAATATTAAGTCATGAAATACAACAAACAGATAGATATTATTTTTTGACTAAAAAAAGAAAACTTTCTGCTTGTCTTACTCTCCAACCAACTATGTAACTGGGTAATATTTTGATAAATGTTAAAAGCAACAATACCATTGTTTAGTTTCTTACATACAGTACCGTCTAATAATGGGAGCAATTAAACGTAGTCTTTTGCAAATCTAAAATTAGCCAACTTATTCAAAGTATTTGTGGTGAAGGGATTTGCTATAATCAATTCTAAAGTTGAACACGCCTGCATGTTCACGTTTGTGTTTTTGTGTGAAATACATACACTCAAAATTTGCTTGTTATCTAATGTTTTTTGGATGGTAAGTGGAATATTTGTAAAGCTCTTATAAAAAAAAGGCATTTTTTATCTCATTTTATTCATTCACATTAAAAAATATACAATTATATTGAAACAAAATTGTAATATAACACGTAACTGTAAGTTGTCCTCACAGTATAATACTTTTAACATGTTTTGTCTACTTCTGTAAAAAGTCTACTACAAGATTTTTATTTCGATACAGGAAAGTTGTAACAAATCTGTAATTTTTAACGAAACTTACAAAGTAAATTTTGGTAAGAAGAATCAGTATATAAAAATACATTGTACTAGCAAATTTCTGGATAATGTTTGCTTACTTTTATTTGTATAAAACTGAACACAGTACCAAAAATATGCATTAATCAGTATCGCAGAAAGTTTGTCGAACTGTATACCTACTCTGTGAAAGTGAAACTAACTTCCTGTATCTTTTAAAGCTGATAGCCTCTTTTTTAATACTTTTATTCATGACTACTACAAATCTAACAGCAGCATCTCACGTGTCTTCTAACAACCGTCATAGTTGTTACACACACAAATAATTTACAGTTTCATTCACAACCTTAATTAAGGGGTTAAAACACTATATATACTTTATTAATACTGTATCACAATTATGTAATCAACAATACAATATAACAACAGTGCAGGTAAACAATACACATTCATGAATCTCTGCATTTACAAATTATAAATTAATTTTGCAATTTTTAAGAGGCACTGCCTGAATAGTTTATATAGTGGGTAAATGTTTCAAAGCTGTTTCATTATAAAAATATTACTTCTAAAAAAAATACGCTAACTTTGTATGCACCATTGATAAAAATATAGCATATTTCACTTTCATCTTGAGCATCTGGAAATTTATCACATTAATACAGTATGAATCTGGAACATATTTTCTGGAAACATTTTCTCACGGACATGAGAATATCTGTTCAAGTGTTTTGTAATTGTTACACTAGGACATTAATCTGAACTCAATCAAATTAATTGAGTATTGTTTGTTTTGTTAATTGTATATTATAAGATTTATTTCTTTAAAAAAATTTTGCAACTGAATTCTTCTCATCTTCATTTTTCCAGTATTATCAGAATTCTGTGTGGAGGGAAATATAGCTTCCTTTCACATCATAATTGTGACACTTTATAGAGCTGAAAGTGATTTTATTGATGTAATAATATTGGTTGCAATAAGAGCAAATACCTTGAAAATAAATATGTGCATTTTTTTTAATTGAAGGTCTGCTGTAACAGAATTACAACATTATTGCCACCAAAATAAAAGTAGCTACAACCAAGCGCAAAGGAACATTTAAAACATAAATTAATACAGTTGTTAGTATAATGACATCTATAAAATAATTTAGCATCTGTGAAACCAGGTAACAATGATTCACAGCACTAAGTTACGGAACTATGTTTGAGCTCTACACACACAGCTTGTCACTGACTGTCTTCTATTGCTACGCATGCACTTGCTACCGAGTCTGCTGGCCTTGTACACTCGTTTCACCAAGCGCTGACAACTGTGTGCTGCTCTGCACTTAACAAATCATCATGGATTTCATCATCCCGGTGCCCAGATGCCATTATCATTCATTTACACTCGAACTATAACTTCGAGAAAGGTGTTTCCATAAATTACCTTCTGCAAGGCAATGAACAGCTAAATCACTACTTTGTAGCGAATGAATGCACTACCTTGCTGCAGGCAATGACGTCATAATACTCTGTAAAGCTCTATAAGCAACACCTTACTTAATATTTACAAGGTCACTTCCTACTCAATGGAGACCTGTACATATGTCACCACTCTTTACTTTTTAATATAGTAATGTGTGCATTAGTTACATACAAAATAAATCTTCTACAGTGTTATCTATTCAAAGTAACCTTCAAAATACAAAACTATTTCTTTGAAAATGTTTAGCAAATCAAATGATTAATACATGTATTTTTTTTAAAAACTATCTTGCTTTTAAGCACATAATTTTTTTAAATTTTATTCGTGGAATTTGTACTGTCAAACTCAATTATTTGATTTGCAGCTAAGCAAAAAGCTTGAAAAATATAACTTACTAAATCCAAATGTAATTGTACGTAAGCAATGCACACATAGTTAACTGCACTTTAGGCCACTCAAACCCTTTTAGTCACTCACAGAAGTGTATTTGTTCATTAATTTTTCACAGTTGCCACCTGCAAAACACAGCCTTCACTCTTTACCGAACTCTTCTATGATTTCGGCTATACTTGAGTATGTTCCCGTTGCAAAGCCAAGGAAGCCAAACATTACAATCAGGATGTTCTTGAAGAGGATCCAGTAACAGCGGCCCATCCCCGGCGTCTCCCAGTAAGTGATGGTTTCAATTATTGCAGGGAACATAATGCCGAGAGTAGACAGACACACTGCACCGACCAGGGAGATGAAGGGGCCGAGGTTCGGGATGGCTGCAGCGATGCCAACTAAAACACCCCAAAAACATATTTACTGTAACTTCTTTTTAGATAGGCTTTCCTTTGTTCAAAATATCAAAATAGGCACTGGCCTTAAGGTTGTCCAGGTGAGGAACAATCATAACAGTTTGTATGAAATAATGTTAGTTTTGTAGATGTATACCAATTTTCCTCTTACGGAAAAAACAAACAAAAATTAACTCGTCCAGCTTTCTCATAATGGCATTTTACATAAACATTTGCATGTTATTCATTCTTAGAAGCTGCAAAAACCAAAAAACATAATAAATTATATAATTAATATGGACACTACCTGTCCCAAACCACTACTAGACATGTTTTAAAATCCACTGCAAAATATTCTTGCATTTTAAAAATAATTGATGAGAGGCAAAAAAAAATTCAATTTATTACATATTTTTGTAATGGATTTTAAAACATGTCTGGCAGTAGCCTGTGGCATGTAGTTGCAATGTGAAATTTTTTATTACATTATGTTGATTGGTTGTTGCAGCTTATAAGAACGAAAAACATGCATTTGACTTTGAAATGCCATTATGGAAAAACAAGGTAAGCAAATTTTTTTTTGTAAATGAACTCCCAAGTTATGTCTACAAAACTGATACTATTTCATACAAACATTAAAATCACTATTTTTCCCACTTGAACAATCTTAACTCAAGGTTGCTTCACATTAATTAGGAAGCAATATTTACGGGAACCAGTCATAATTCTCGTTAATGATTCTATGCTAGAATAGGTGATTATGTAGAAATTAAATGGTATAACTATGTCTTTGATATAAGCATACTTTGTTAGATGTTGGCTGCACAATAATTTATGAAAAGGTCCTTGTGTCTAGTAGGTTACTGTGCACTGTGGGATATTTCTTATTGGTCAAATCTCTTTGTGATGTGTTTACCTGCAGCTACTGATTGGCAAGTGACAGTCTCTCATACTGTAGGCCAGTGTTGCAACGTTGCTGGCAATTCTGCAGCACCCTTAGGAATTCTTATTCTATGTTAATAGGTAAAAGCAGAAAAACTACTTTCCATATGTTTCACAGTGATTTCCAATAGGGTTGTAAAAATTAATTCGTTGTGAAGAAGTAAATACACACCCAGTGTTCTAGCAACGAAATTATCAATTTTGAAGAAATCTATCAGATCTAAAACACACAATTTTATACAACACTTTACTTAATGGTATTGATTAAAAAATGTTGCAAATTACTGTTTTCAGAGCTGGATATTTTATGTATACGACAATTAAAATGTGGGGGAAAGAATTCAATTCTACCATTTATTGTTTCCTACAAAATTTTGACAATTACAGTGAGTGTTGGCAATCCTGGGGAGTGAAAAAGACAGAGAGAGGGAGTAAAAAAGGATAATGGATGGAAGTGTGTTGTAATGTATCAAAAGAATTGTAGTGTGTTAAGAGTAAATAGGTAGAACGGTAATCGTAGTAAATAAAGAATTTAGAAATGAATGGGCTTTCATTATTTGTAAAACAACAATTACCTTACAAGGCAAAATCTACCTAAATTCCACAGTATTATTTGATCAGAGCATAGATTCTAGAAAAAATGATTAAGCCGGTCATACACTTTTGGCATATTTTAGGAGTATATGGGAGTAGAAGCTTTTGTATATGATCATGGCATAAAAGAAAGGGAATAACACGTGCAACGCTCAAGATGGATTCACAACCAATACTTAGCATATGTATGTACGTATTTATATATGTCTATGTACAGAAGAACCACTGTAACTAATCACATCATCTCGTAATGTGCATATGTGAGTGTTTTGGTCAATTTTCTATGTGGGGCCTACTGCTTACGTACTGTACTTATGTTAAGGGCGCAGTCTACCGCAATTTTTATCACCCTTTTTAAATTTATTATTTGTACCAGATATTTTTTTTTATTTTAGACACAAAATGTGACTAAATTTGGCTCTTGTGAAATTTTTTTATCTCTCATAGTTTTCGCGTAATGGCTTGTTAAAGTCATATTTTTGCATGTTTCTGTTTTAACGACTACACTAAAACCAACTGATATACCAAACTCAAAAAAAATCACAGTGGATAAAGACATTGCAGGCTACAATGACATGCTCATGAAATTTAAGAATAAAAATTATTTGAATTTTAAAAAATTGCTGAAACTGAAAATAAAAATTTTAAAAGTTCAATAATTATTTTAAAAATACAAATAATGTTTATTCTTTAATTTTATGAGCATGTCATTGTAGCCTGCAATGTCTTTATCCACTGTGATTTTTTTGAGTTTGGTATATCGGTTTTAGTGTAGTCGTTAAAACGGAAACATGCAAAATATGATTTTAACAAGCCACTACGCGAAAACTATGAGAGATAAAAAAAATTCATAAGAGCCAAATTTAGTCACATTTTGTGCCTAAAGCAAGAAAAAAAATATCTGGTACAAATACAAAATTAAATAATGATGATGAAAATTGCGGTATACCGCGCCCTTAAGTGGTGATGGGGAACGAAGCTTTAAGTAATTGACAGAAATTACAAAAAAAAAAATAGAGGACTGCACAAGTACTTACAGGTGGCACTTGTAAGTACTTGTGCAACCCTTTAATTTTTTTAAATTGTAATTTTTTAAAATTGTAATTAGTAGCCTAGCAGCCTTTCCCTCCATTGTCCTGTAGATGTAAGAAAGTAAGACTTAACTAAATTTAAGTAAAGTTTTTCAAAAACTTCCTCTTTTTGTAATAAATTATTTATTTGTTCCATTCAAAACAATTTATGTGCCATAATTTACTGCTGACGAACTGAACTAACAAAAGCATAATTTGTGCACATCTATATTTTATGATATGAATTCATTTCTAAAAACCTCACGTATGTATGTAACTCTGGTTGTGAATCTGGCTTTACCAGTGTGCCGAAAGTGCTTCATGGCTCCTATGCACAAGGCATGCAATTTTTCTTATTTGTGCTGTGTTGCACAAATTAGACCTGAACACTTTTGACATACATACATCACAAAAGCTGACAAAACTAACTACAGAAAAATAGATACACTCTTCTCCATCCTCTGAAGGTTCAGCTCCAACTATCTTAACAAAAATTATTTGATTTGAGCTTATAAGAAATAAAATTTTACTTACAAGAAATATAATTTTACATTGTGATTATTTACCATTTTATTTGTATAGTTGGCAGCAAATTATTGAATACAGTTCCACATATTTTGTTATATAGTTAAAAAATGTTTAATCAAAATAAAACGAACACATTTCATGGGAATACCTAGGAATATTTTTCGGAGGGGGTTTCAAATTCTTATGTTCCAGAAATGTTTAAATTTCATCTGTGTTTGACATCTCTATGCATCTTATTAACATATTTAATTAACATTTTGGTTGTCTTTGTAATACTGTATTTAATTAAAAATATAATACAGTACCTAGATAAGGATACTGACATTTTGGAGGTGATTTGAACCTGCAAAACCACCCAATGAGTACGCCCATGACACATTTGTAAATTATGTAGCTTATTATCTTTTTCAGCCAAACTACTTAGATTCCTATTATCCACACAAAATTTAACATAAACCTGGAAACATAGTTATCAGCTGACTGGTCTAGCTGTAGTCAACAACGTGGTTCATAATTTCACTGACAGATACTGTACTGTAAACTAGTTCTGCGCAAAAGTGTTGTACTTTGTATAATGTAAAAAATGGTACAGTTTTATAATTCACACAGAAATAGTGCAATAGAATTTTTATCAATACAATCCAGCGGAACGTTTTATACACTTCTCAGGGGACTCGGAAAAGTTTTTGTAAAATGCAAGTAAGTGTAAACACAGGGAAATTTTTTAATATCAATGTAGCAAATGGGACCACAAAATGTAAGTGTAAAATATGGGAAGTTTATAAACAAGGGTGTAAAAAAAGGGATTAAACTGTATAACAAATTATGTAACATAATAGTTAACCTATTCTGTAAATTGTTACATTTTATGGCTATATTACTTAGATACAAATTGGCTGAAAGTAGAAATTAAGCAGGGCTTTAAAAAAAATGCTCACTATATCCCGAACAGTAGCGGCCGGGCTAAATCTCATGTTGTTTTACTAAACTTTGCATGATACTAAATGTGGGTTAAAATTTCATTACTAGCACTGAAAGTTGTTTAATTTCCCTTTATTTAACTTACACGCAAATTTCATTATGACTCTTAATAAGCCTTAAGTATGCATAATTTTCCACCTAGTTTAAATTTAATTGTAAAGTTATCATTTTCGGCAATTAAATGACAACTAATATTTTCTTTATTCATAACATCTGACGTTAAAAATATTATTTTCTAGTACGGTTATTGAGTAATATTTCATATCTTGCATTCAATACGTAAAAACACTGTTTGTGCAAATATACATTCATTACATACAGTCTGTATTACTGACATTAGATTTACATTCAAAACCACAGCATCTCTTCCCTAGTTTGCTCACAACACGTGTCACATTTTTGCTCAGAATGTACGTTTGGCCTGGTGTTAGATAAAACTTAATTGCTGGCATCTAGTGAGGTGTTTTATAGTTGCGAGGATGTAACCCTTGCTGCACCAGTAGGTGCTGCCATCGAGAGGTGAAAGAAGTAACCGTTTCCACGATCAACAGGCATGAGCAGAAAGACAGAGAGAAGAACACAGCTCCATTGTGCACGGTACAGTGTTGCAACATTGCAGCTTCACAGCATAAAAACTCTGTGCATTTGTGATCGGTTAGACGAACATTTAAAACTGTACTGTCGTTACAAAACACAAGAGTGTTTTTTTAAATATTTTACAAAAGTGCTTCACAAAAAACTGGGTGTGCACGTGCACATGTGCACTTATATGCCGGCCGCTACTGATCCCGAACCACACTTACACATTTCTGGCAAAAGGGTTGTATTTCCATAATATTTATTTAAACAAAATATAAGCAAATAGGTATACCAATAGAAGATTTTAACCCATTAATTACTACTAACTCTAAAAAAATCAAACACTGAAAAGAAAAAATTGTACTTTCTAAAATAATCACTGATCCAACTTCACACCGGCCGCTAGACTACACTCACCTGTGGCAATGACAATCAGTGCTCGGATGATGTACTCAGCTTTCAGTTTGTGAGCCCCAAAACGATAACTGACTGCCTTCCAGATGATTTCCATTGGCACGTAGAACTGCAGTGCGTACGTGAAGAAGATGGCTAAGGCGATCATCACTTTGACAGATTGTGCCAGACTGAAAACAGCAATCAAGGTTCAGAAAATAAAGGCTATCAAACCTACTATTCATAATTTATTTAAAATAATTGTTTTAAGCAAAAATATAAATCTTTTACATCGTGTAAAATGTCTGTAACGAAACAAAGAAGCTCAGAAACAGCTTTACAGATTTTAATAACAATTTATGTGGCAATAAACATCACAACGCACATTTTTTTAAGTTCCAAGCTCTTATGGAAACAATCTACATACCGTACTGAATATGAGTTAGGCTCCTTGCATGAATGGTAGGTGTCCAGTGAGTGAACACAATTTTCAACTGGTATTATTTTCCCACACAATTTTGAGTAATGTTGTCCTGAAGAAAACTAAGTTCTGTTTGGTGAATTTTTTACTAGTTCCAGTAAAACTAACTTTATAATATGAGATGCCCATTTAATTTTGGTGTGGGAAGTGGTCTTCCCTTCTAAACTGTGAAACAACTGCTTCTTTGGCTCTTATATGACTAAAGAATTGCTTCTATAAAGTACTGGGAGAGAACCCACCACACCTTTCATTCTTGTTTGTCCAGTAGGTTGAACATAAACTTCAGAATTAAATGGAGTACCTTAAATGGGTGTACAAACACGTAATGTTCTTTTAATGCTTTTCCTAAACACACGTTATTTAAGCAACCAGAACAGTTTTAGATAAATCCTGTAATGGCAGAAGTTCTACATGATGTTCGGCGGTTCAGGTCACATAGGAAAAGCTGTAGACACTTCCAAAGTATTTAAGAAACTGCTGTCTTGAGAAAAACAAATTTATGGTTACCAACTAGTTTAACTGAAATCGGTAATGATGTCAAGGATTTGTACATTTAACACACCTCAATCACGCAGAAAGAGGGTGGAATCGCCCTTATTTTTTAAGAAAAAAAATTTTCTGCAGAAAAACTTGCATGAACATAGTAAAATGGCAGCGAAATTAGAAAAAGAAATATCTTTTTTAATAACTATCTAACTCTCATTCTTTAAGGGTCGTGATAAAATGTTTGATTTCTCTGAGAACTGCAATTGCCTATCAAGTTGACGCGGACCAAGCCGCACGCCGGAACAGCCCGTCGAGTGCACCAAGCATCCAGGAACACACCTGGCAAGCAGTACTGCGGGCGCATATGGGAACGCGCCCGACAGCGTGGTCACAAGAGGCCACGGCGTCCCGACGTCGCCCCCGCAGTCAAACGCAACGTCCAGCGGTAGACAAAATTCCCTTAATCTCTAGCCATTGCTAGGAATATGCCCCATCAAGCCTAAATGCCAAAAACACACCGTGAACCACGAACTGTCAGTGCGGGTGTTCTGAGTAAATGAGGGCAACGGGGACACTTGTGCAGTGTAATAAAGAAATGTACTAGGCCAGGGGTAACCTAGTTTCCCAAAAATCAGCCCCCTGGAAAGACTTGTCAGGTCTAACCTCAAACTCAGGTAGAAACATTCCTGTGCCTAACGTCATGTTGGACTCGTCCAACCGGCAACCTCTGCCGCGTAATTTCTTTAAAACTTATAATATTGTTAAAATGCTTTTTTTTATAATAACATTGCTCTCTAGATTTTTCATTTAATCATATTAAAGTAATTCTCTGTTCTTAACGTAATTTAAACTCAAGTAACGTAAAATATTGTCTGACCCAAATTCTTTAAAATATGAATGGGAACATTCCAAACAATCTTTTGGACATTAATTAGCAAGTCTAATTTTTATACAATTTTTCAAGTGCTTTGTTTGTATGTTTGTACGTGTTTCTATGTGTTAAGAAGTTTTGGCGCGCTCAGCGGCGTGGTCGCCCTGAGCCCGCCAAGGCTTCGGCAGTTGACTACTAGTGGCGTGCCGAGGCGGTTCGGCTCCGGTCGCCCGGGCACCAGCATCTCTTTGTCTCATCATTTCACAGCAATAGTTATTTTTTTTAGTCTTTTGGAACATTTAATTTAACGTTAACTTCAGTGCCCGGGTTAACCCCTCACCCCTGTCGACTCGTTCCGTGCCCAGGGGCTTAACATACTTTAATTTTTCTACTCCCCACCACGTGGGAATTTTGCCGCGTCGCCTACCGGACGGGCTAGGTCCGGGACCGCTTCAGCCATCGCCAGGATTGCTTTGTGTACTGGGAGACCGATGTGAGTGAATAATAACGCCTTGCCTATATTTTGTGTTGTTATTGACTTTGCTGCTTCACGGCGTTTCAGGGCACGGGACCCTACAACCCGGTTACGTAATTTTATATGGGTGTAAAGGTGCCCGAAATCCCTGTCGAGTGCATTGTATGTGTGTGGATATGAGCGTAGTGAGGGCCACAACACTCCCCGAGAGTAAGTAGAACGGCGGAGGACGAGGAGAGTTTTGAAGCCGGCCGTCGGCCACACGACCCTGAGACCACTCCACTCGCAACACCTGAGTGCCGGTTCTCCGCTAACTGGCTGGCGCCTAGTCGGGAACGCTCTTAAAGCACGCTAGTATTTTCATAATCAACATCTCCTCCACCCTAATCCCCATCAAAGTAAGCAACCAGAAATAATTGACTGCACCCCACACCAGAGTGGTGTGTGGGCACTTGGTTTGCGACAACTAAGAATTGTGAGTTGCATCGTGTAGTGATGTTACTGGCAACATTTGCGTGCGTCATGGTTTCTCCCCCATTGTCTTCTCTCATAATAAGTAGTGTACTTCTCCTTCCCGAACAAGGAGATGACAGTAGACTTCAAACCTACACTTCACTGTACGTTGCACACATTGTGTTACTGTACAAGTCAACATGGCAACGTACACCAACGCTGAAACAACAGAATTGGTTCTGCTTTGCATTGAAGTGAAAGGTAATACAAGAGCTGCTGCACAATTTTATCACAAGAGATTTCAAGCACGTAGGCAACCTCATCAAAAGACCTTCACAGCTCTCGCCCAGAGGCTGCGTGAAATGCATGTTTAATGTACACACATCAAATGTGGATGAAGAAGTTCTTAACATTGGGGAAGAAAATCCATCAACAAGCACCACCATGCCATTTGGGATGGAATGGACATGTTCCATTCCACTGAACGGTGTTATGCACGTATACTTGCATGTGAAAGGTGCAGATATTCATCAGCAAGGTTCACTCCTCAACATGCTTTTTAGCAGTGGTTCCTGAGCTGGCGCACAGAATATCCACACTTTATGTCCATCGTATTGTTTAATGATGAAGCTACATTAACCAAGATGATTACTAGGTTACTATATTCATACAACAGACACAGTAGTGCATCAGCAATAATTTTCTCTGAACACCTTGGTGGGTATTGTCGGTGATCGTATTCGTTTCGTAAGACCTTTCTAGATGCTGCATTGATAGAATGGACAAATGTACTGCCGATCCCTGCAATTCACATTGCAAGAGTTCATTGCGCAAGTGCCGGTTGTGGTTCAGCAACATATGTGGTTTCAACACAACTGTGTCACTCAATGTTACCACAGAATTGTTCGTAATTACCTCAACATGGAATTTCCAGCACAGCTGATTGGGAGAGGTGGGTATGGCCAGCACGCTCTCTAGACTTTAATTCACTCAACTTTTTTTTTTCTGTGGATTTTCCTCAAGGCCCTAGTATGCATTTTATTATTGATTTTAGTTCAACTGTTTGGTAACTAGAAATTTGTTTCTGCGAAGTAAGAGATTTCCTTAATATCACAATACTTTTAAAACATATTTTCTCACACTTTGGAAATGTCTATTTTACATGGTCCATGGGTTCCGTGAATTGACTTTCTATTTTCACCTCAATAAAAACCTGCTAAAATTAGTCACCATGTTTAAATACATGCTGTATACGGTGTTACAAATTTTCCAATTTTTTTAAGAGGGCATAATTCATAAATCGAAAATGAAAATGTTTATTTAAATTCCCTCGCATGAATTTAAAGTCACAATAAAAACCTAAAAAAGAGCAATCCTAGAATAGTGGTTTGCCATCTTTTCGAGCAAATATTTCCCCATGTGTGATTGCACATTACTTTAGTGTAATAGCCAGAATGGAAGCTACAAAAGTATAGCGTAATAAATACGTTATCAGAAACATATCACATTTGCGATATGTTTGCTAATAAAGTTGACAAAAACTATTTTTTATGATTGCTCTTTTTCAGCTTTTTCCCCATATTGCTATTTGTGGATCCCTTCAAATTTCAATAAATATTCTTGGTATTAATTAAATTACTAACACAATGTGGGTAGGCCCAATTTTTTAACTGGGCGACTGGGAAATTTCGTAGGGTAGCAGTAAAGAAGGGGCAGGCGTGGGGCGAAACTCGCAAGAAGATTTTTTTTTTTTTTTTTTTTTTTTTTTTTTT
>PNEQ01001296.1:0-12006 GCA_003012365.1 Medauroidea extradentata
GGCTCCAAAACCCTAACCAGTCTTTCACATCTCCTCCGAATTTTTTAAACTCAATTTTCGGCAACTTTAACCTTTTCCGACGAGAACCTGGTGACGAGCACTCAGAATTACCTTCATTTTCACTAGGTGCAACTTTACCTACTAACTCTCTGTAATAAGCTTCCTTTTTTAATTTTGCTTCAATCATCTTGTCTTTATAATCTTCTATGGCTAAATATTCCGCCTCGTATAAATCACTTCTGTCGCTATCTTGTAATGCGAGATCGAGTACACGTTCGTCTAGTAAACACATTTCTTGAAATACCCTTTCTAACTTCTCAAATAAAAACTTCACTTTATTGTCATCATTTCCACTTACCTCGTCACATAGTGAATTGAATGTTTTCGTGAAAGACATTCTAACAGGCTTCCGTTGCTTGTTGAGGACTTCTATCTTCTGTCGTTCAATGTACAAATTTTCACTTATCAGATACTATCGACAAATCACGTCGGGGTCACCACTTATATTGGGTCCAGATTAAATCTACCCGATTTTACCTCCTCCCTAGTGTTAAATACATCAAAATTATCCCAGGAACTCACTGCATTGATAAATGAAAACAATATATATATATATATATATTTCTCCTATTCATTATCACATCAGGAAACAAACAAACCTTTTCTTGCTCTTTCTCCATAGAGCTCATATCAGAATAGACTCTGCACTTCAATTACATTTTAAACCTTGACTACAAATAAATATTGTTCTCGTTTCCAACATGTACCTTCTCCTTGGTGCTCTACGAGAACTGTTGTACAAAGTGTACCTTCTCCTTGGTGCATTACATTTGACGTATGTTTTTCATGCGTACTTGTCCAAAAATACTTTGTGTGTGCTGAATAATAATTTCTGTGTAGTCAGAACCCATACAAGGAGATCTTCCCCCGACTCCACAGGAGTCTCATAAATTAAATGTTTCTGTTAGTTGTTGCTCGCTAAAAATGCTGTATGACGAAAGTGATAAAAGGAAATTATTTCGAGCTAATAATTTAAAGGGCAATGCGAAGTTAAAGAGTCGTCAAAAATATCTTAGCGCACGATTAAGGAAAGATGCAATTAGAATTTTTTTTTTATTTCGTTAGTATTATTTTTGCTTTTTAGATATCGTGCTTAGAAACATGGTTTTGAGACATCTCGAAATTGCCAAAAACTGCTTTTTCATCTCAGGCTCTTGTCATGTAAAAATATCAACTCGAATCGTAAAATGAAAATAGAGAAACATGCGCTGGACTTTACTTTGCACTTTCCATAAATAAGACAGTAGTGCCACCGCTTAAGTGCACCGCCTACCTGCGCGTGAGAGGCTCAAAAGTGACGGAGCAATAAGGTCGACCTTGAAGCGCGCATCAAATGCCGCATCGCCTCAACCTGCCAAGCGCTGAACTAGCGTGCAATGTTCTCGTCGAACTGTTTTTACTATGGGACACTAAGCGGTGACCATATTGTTTTAATGGTGGAAAGTTTGCAAATAAGTTCAGTGCAGGTTGCAATCTGAGTTTCACATACATCCTGTTAGCTCAATTCGAAGTACGGAAGTCTGAAAAGTCAGTTATTAGCGATGTTGGGGGGGCTTAGAATTAATAGTTTTAATAAGTGTGTTGTTTTAACAATGAGGTATCGACCTTGTCTGAAGTTTGTTTTCTTTCGTACGTTGGCACAATGGGTACACGTGGAATATTTTCGTAGAAAAATCCTATTTACGAACACAACTGCAACACATTTGAAGCGTGGAGTAGGCGGCTGCCTTTAAGTCCCAAAGTAAAAAGCGAATGCCCGGAAAACTGCACGGCATTTTCACGCCCCGCGCATAAAGGCGAAACTATCGTTGAAGCACGAGCCAGTGTAGCTCTTATCGCCTGCCAGTTTTCGTACTTCAGACGCGGCATCTAGTGTACTGTGTACGTAGGGATCCGAATTTTGCTCCAGTTTGTATCAGTACCTTACGTGCACATGTGCAATCCTTCTTTATCGTTATTGGCAGCGTGTCTTAATGAAGAGCCGTGTCTCATTTGACTGAGCCAATTACAATAAAGTTTCTGCAACACCACACGTCTGTGATTTGCCAGTAGAATCCCAAGGCTCGAGAGAGTTACAATATCCAATCACTGACCACGAAGCAGAACTGCAGATGTACACGTAAGGCACCGAAACAAAGTGGGGAAAAATTATTTATTTATTTATTTATTTTATTTTTTTTTTTTTTTCGAAAAATATGGGTCCCTATGTATAGGGCTCTTAATTTACAACCAAGTACTTACGGAGTAGTAAGTTGACTAACAGTCACGTGCGTGGCCTGTATGCATGCTACGTGATGATGTGAATTCTTGAATGCATACTCAGTGTTTCTATTTGGGCACTGACGTGAGCACGTATGTTAAGTGTCGGTTGTGAATTCCATCTCAACACCCACGGTTCACCTCAGTTTTCAACGTCTTTTTTTATTTTTATATTTGTACCAGATATTTTTTCTCTTATTTTAGACTTAAATTGTGACTAAATCTTCCTCTTAGAAAATTGTTGTATCTCTCATAGTTTTTGCATAATGAGTCGTAAACGTCAAAATTTCGTCTTTACGGTGTTATGTATGCCACTAAAACCAACCGACATACCGAACCGAAAAAAATTCACAATGTATAACAATATTATAGGTAGAGCCACGATTTTATGGCGAAAAGATTTTTGCAAAATTTGGTTTCGATGCGTCATGTGCACACCTGCAGCTCTGCTATATCGTCTATGATTGGATTATTTTACTCTCACTGGCTTTGTCAAATTATGGACGTACAGACTCACAATAATCTTACTCTGATTGGTGCAGTCAAATGAGAAACGTGTCTGAACAAAGACACGCTGCCAATAACCTTGAAACAGAACTGCCGATGTGCACGTGAGTCACTGAAACAAAGTGTGGCAAAAATATTTTCGCGACAAAATCGTGGCCCTAATAAGAGGCTATGATTTGAACTATATAAAATAAAACGTAAGTACATTTTTGTATTTTTAAACAATTTTTGAAATTTTAAAATTCAGAATTTTTATTAAATAAAAAAATTGTTTATTTTTTGTTTTTATATGTGTAATTTCATAGCCTACAACAGTGTTATACACTGTTAGTGGCGTACATAAAACCGCAAAGAGCAAATTTTAACGTTTACTACTCATTACGCGAAAACTATGAGAGATACAACAATTTTCTGAGCGGAAGATGTAATCACAATTTATGTCTAAAATAAAAAAAAATATCTGGTACAAATATAAAAATAAAAAAAGACGTTGAAAATTGAGGCGAACCGCACCTTTAAGGGCCTCGCCTACCACGTGCTTAAAATGCGTTGCAGCGTGTTCGTAAATACGTTTTTTTTAAAAGAAACTATTCCACATATTCCCAATGTGTTAGTGTATAAGAAGAAAATACACTCCAAACGATGACTGATAAGTCATTTCAAAGCATCACGTCGATTAGAAAAATCGTTTTGGAGCTCCTCAAATTGACTAAAAACAGATTTTCCAACCTGTCATATTTGAAAAACTACTCACAAGATTCGTGTGAAACTACTATACGAACACGCAATGGACTTTGCTTAAAACTTTCCACCAATGTTTTCTTTGAATGCTATTGTATGGTTGCAGCACGAGTGGTTGAGCATGGGTCGATGTCTCGAGTTATCGACGGTCAGAATGCCAAGGAAGGAGAGTTCCCATTTGTGGTGAGTACTATCATTTATACAGGATGTCTCTTAATGTATGCTACAAACTTTGAGAGGTGATTCCTTGGGGAAGATTTTACAAAACTGCCGATTGACTAATGTGTGCAAAGGACTCCTAGTGATAGAAAACACATCCCCAAGGTTATGCTTCAAAATTTGTTTTCATTTATTAAAGTGGAAATAAATTAATTCTTACTACGATATTAACATATGTATTAGCTTACATTTACTTTCCTTTTTTATATCATAAAAAAAGTTCTTAAAGCCCAACATTCAGCGGTGTTTTCGACCCTTAAATGTCGAGCCCGAACGGAAGTCTTTCTTGATTTTCGTAACTTTTTTCTTACGGAATAATAGTCTCCCAGAATTTAGGTCATAATGTCACGAAAAATAATGTACTATAGCACGCCTTTCGGAGGCGAAACTGTGCCGTTGTTTGATGTAACCTTACTAATAACTTCCAATTGTTCAATTTCTAAAGATATTATGCTGGCCTCCGTAGTGTGGTTGGTAGTATGCCGGCCAAATGTGCGAGAGGTCCTGGGTTTGAATCTCAGTACTGACATGGATGTTTGTGTCGTTTTCTTATGTTTAGCTAGTTTGTAACCCGTCCCTCAATAAGCCAGAAAAACCCGAGGGACTTAAAAAAAAAAAAAAAAAAAAACCTATAACAATATCACCCAATGCGGTACAAATTCGTTTACAGTGTCAGTTCTGAGATCATGGAACGAATAATCAGTTAAGCATTGCCGTTGATGTGTGGTTTCTCATTTCATCTGACAACCAAACATCACATTGTAAATGCTTTTTGTTTGCAGTGCATGTTATCTTTGCTTGAAACGTCTTGTGCATAATCCTATAGTTAGGGCCACGATTTTGTCGCGAAAAGATTTTTGCCCCACTTTGTTCCAGTGACTTTCGTGCACATCGGCAGTTCTGTTTCAAGGTTATTGGCAGCGTGTCTTTGTTCAGACACGTTTCTCATTTGACTGCACCAATCAGAATAATATTATTGTGAGTCTGTACGTCTATAATTTGCCAAGGCCAGTGAGAGTAAAATCATCCAACCACAGACGATGTAGCAGAGCTGCAGGTGTGCACATGACGCATCGAAACTAAATGTTGCAAAAATCTTTTCGCCATAAAATCGCGGCTCTACCTATAGTGTTAATTTACACTGGGAATCGGATCCGTATCATCGAGAAAGTTGCCTTACCACACGTCACAGTCAGTTTACTAAAAACTTTGTTCAAAAATGCCAAAGACATGCGCTTGCGCAGGCGTGGCCGTTTCAACGATACACTGCAAAAAACGCAGTATATAACTGATGGCCAAGCGCTGTACTTCAAGATGGGCCGTTGTGTCATATACCTTGGTTCATTTAACTTCAAAAACATTTCATAGTTATATGGGCATTTACTGTTAATATAACGTAATTCATATTACACATCACGACAAAACGTCAGTACATAAGGTGGAACGGACGTTTGAAAACCAAAAAATTAGACTGACGAAACATAAATAAAAAGTATAGGTGCTCTCAGAACTGTCACATTTTATTGAAGTTAAACGATACAGAGTTAATAGTTAATGTCTGTCTGTTTGTAATTTGTGCATTCCTATATCATTCATCCGATTGTGACGAAACTTTGGAGGGGGAGCAAAGTGCAATGCCCAAAAAAATAAGTAAAAAATTTATTTTTGAAAACGTTTTAAAAATGGTTGTCAGTAATGACCATTAACATCAAATTGCACTATTTAGAACAAAGTCGGCGTCGCTGCAGCATGTTTTCAAAATGTCCAAACTCACGTATCACGTATTGTTCGTAACTATATTGTAGATTATTGAACATGTTGAACACAGGATGTTGTTTGAAAGCAGTGTACTCTTGTATGTATTGTTACTACAGTGTCTCTACGACACATTCGCGGCAAATTGACAACAATTTTAAGGTTGTTGTTAGTGTTTTTCCCCCTCTTCAGACCGTTATCCTTCTGCTACTTGTCAACACTAGTATTTCTATATGGTTAGTAAATACGTCGCCTGATGAGACAGTACTGGTAGCCTACCTGGAGGTTCTTATATAGTTGTATTGTATGATTGCAGGTGGCGTTGTGGTCTGACATGAACAACTCTCCGTACATAGTATGTGGAGGCTCTATCATCTCTGCTTACTTCGTCCTCACTGCTGGTCACTGCGTCGACGAGTGAGTTTTCTCTCTCTCTCTCTCTCTCTGTAGGGTCCTGATAGACCTAGCACAGGGGTCAAACCTATACTTGTGTGCCAATGCTGGTCTGCCACTGCATTTTGAATGGCCCATCGAACAATGAAAACAATTGCAGTACATTTTAAGAAATTATTTACCCTGACAAAAAGTCAGCTGTGGATTCGGTGGAGGGGGGAGGAGGGTGGTCAGCCAGCTTCTCCCTTTGACCTTTTATGTATAGTTTATCCTTGAAATATCACAACATTTTTAATTGGTTAGTTCAATTCTTCGTTAAGAGATAGCCTTAAATAGCATAATTTTAGCACCTTAAAAACTAATTTTTTGCTAGGGGACAGCCCCGGGACCCCCATTCTTTGACTAGGGTGTGGCATAGCTACATTGTAAAAACTGCCCTCCCCCTTTTCCAAAAAAATCCTAGAGCTTGATCTGCCTCTGCAAAAAGTAAATTGTAATTTCATAAATGACAATGTTCCTTTTCTAAGAACTGTCTAGATAGTGTTCGAACTTCAAGAGGATAATGAACAGTTCAGAAATGTGTGAATTTGTTACCTTCAGCATGAGATGGCTCTGTCTGGTGGCGTTAAGTGTTTATTTTTATGCGAACTGGCAGTGTGCTGATGCACTGGATCAAAATTCAAATTTTGAGCTCATAAAAGTAGTAAGTAAAGTGGCTGCCTGTGAAATGATTTGATTTAACTTTTTGGCCACAACTCCGAAAAGGTTGGCTACCCCTCAAACACATCTAGTGGAGAGGACGCAGGTTTGATTACTTAGCTCGGTACAATCAAGGACACACAGGATTTTTGTTTGGTGGGTGTTCGGCAGGACAGTAGCTGGGATTTGTATTTCAGTGGGATGGGTGGAAGGGGTCCCGATCCTGGGAATGAACATCGATCACCTCTTCAATAAAGGCCGCCCTAATAAAATGGTGTGTCCGGGGGTCTCTCTCGGAAAAATCTTGATTTTAAGGTGCAAAATGGTGTTATAAAACAGTTTCCACAACGTAATAAAAGGGGAGCAAGTGTATGGATCTGCCTGTCAAAGTTTTGTTGTATGGTATAACATCTACATCGTTACAGTTTTAAATTATAACAATTAAATGTACGGTGTATTCAGTCCAATTGTATTCTCTAAGTGTGGAAATTGTTTCCGAATGTCCTACATAAAATATACATGTGACAAAATCTGCGAAACAATGAATAGGAAAAAAAAAAAAAAACATACATGCATGCATTAAATTTAAGGGTTCATATCTGAATTCAGAACTCCTTTTCTGATTATTATCAATATCTAACTTTGGTTCACTATAGCATCAGAAACTCCAATTTTGACATATGAACTTGCGAAACACAATACAGCTGTATGATCTTAACTTTTAAAAGTTTTCACCTTAGCTCTCCATGAACGGACGAGTCTATCAAACCATCGTAGTTGACACATTTTATTATGTCCGATACTGATTCGGTGGTTAGGATTGTAGACCAGTTCAGACGATCATGGGACATTGTAGCCCGGAGATAGTTTGTAATTCCTCTCCCATGCGGTGCAGAGCAAGGAGTCTAAAAGGAGTGTTTGTGCATTCTGCGCAGCTATAACCCAAAGTTGGGCTACTACTACATCCAGGCCGGAGTCATCAACTGGGAGACAGAGAAGGGAGTACGCTACAACGTCACCAAGGTGATGTTCCGCACAGATTACGACACTACTGGAGATGCTGCTGTTCTCAAGGTATGCTTATTTATTTGTGAGTTTCCGAATGCACAGAACATAATATGTATAAGGATTTGTCAAGAAACATTTGGAACAAGTGCAGGTTATAAAATGCACTAAATAAAAGAAGCTATCTATTCCTAGGAGCTTTTTGTGCGGATCTTTAGAAATTCGCCTCATTTACTTGTCCAAATTTCTTCAGCACATATTAAAGTTGCAACAGAAGAGGGAAATACAAATAATATGGCCACACACTGGACAGTATTCCTAAGTGCATTTCAGTCTTTGTAACTTCTCAACCTATTGCAGTGTTGCCAGAAATACCATAATAGCATGTGATACCGCATGGAATTTTTTTTACCTTCTTACACATTGGTACTTCGATTAACTCACGAGAATGTTTCCAAACTGATTCTCTTTAAGCCATGATCATTTTAAAACACAGCATTCGTAGAGAGTCTTTGGTCAGAATTATTTCTTCTATACCTGGCAACACTGACCTAGTGGCTGTGAAGGAGAATGTAAATACCAAAGATGTTACAAAAGAACTAGAATGTTAAGCTGTTCTTTTGATACATGACCAAATTGAACACATATTGCAGACGAAGATAGAGAATTGTGTTCTTCAGAAGGGGCGGGGGTAATGGGATATTGCATGTTATTGGCTGAAATATGACGCAGTTCAATTTGGTAACACATAGAGATCAGAGATTAGAGAAACATACAGATGGATCATAAAGTGTGTCGTAGGGCGAAGGGTAAGAAGTCTTAAGACAAAAGGGGGAGGAGCCCATCCGCCATATTGGTGACTGAAAAATAACGAGTACGGTATAATGCGACTCCAACCATAATCTCGTTTCTCAGTATATCTACAGTAACAGCTGATTGCACTCCGCCATATTGCAACCTGAATAGTCGGCTTGACCTCAGTAGAGGCTGTTAATGCTCCATCTGTACTTTTCTCTCATCTCTGATAGAGATAGGCCACCACAGCATTGGTCTTGCGTCCCTTGGTAAATACTCTGTCAGTCGAAGTCGTATGTTTATCTCTTTGGTACTTCCTACGAGGCAGGGTATTTGGAGTGCACTTGGCTAGAGCCCCTGTGAAGAAACAGCAAACATTGTGGTTGTCACAAGCTCTGATGTGTTGAAGATAGTATTATGTTAATGAAGTAAAAAAAGATGTAACTTTAAAATTATAATAATTAATATCGAATGAGGAGGGTACCCGAGGGCAGGGCCAGGGTATTACACCCCGAATACAGGTGTGGT
Organism: Medauroidea extradentata; assembly: GCA_003012365.1. NCBI lineage: Eukaryota > Metazoa > Arthropoda > Insecta > Phasmatodea > Phasmatidae > Medauroidea > Medauroidea extradentata. Next base: position 8,962 of record PNEQ01001296.1, read on the forward strand.
ACTGGGTGCCTGTAGACATCTGCTTACCTCGAAGGATGATACAGAATGAGTCTCGACTATGGATACGTGAGGGAATGATAGGTGGAGGGGGAAACGGGAGATACCTGAGAAAACCCACCAGCCAGCGACATCGTCCGGTGCGATTCCCGTATTGCGAAAATTCTGGGACTAACCCCACCAGGGATCGAGCCTGGATCGCCTTGATGGGAGACGAGTGGACTGACAACTCGACAACTGTGGTCCAACTTTAAATTTACAACAATGGAAAAAATTCAAAGTTTAGAAAGAGAGACAGTAAGGAGTAAAACAGGCACTACACTGAAAACTCAACACTACAATGTTTCAGGTGACTTCCAAGATGAACAATCAATTTGTTGTTCAACTCAAAATACTTTCTATGCTAAATAAAAATAAATAAATAGAAAAATAAAAAATAAACTGTGATAGACCTTTAGAAGTAGGCTATATAAAAAATGTGTACTGTGAAAAGAAAATTTTGCTGGACCATACAAAAATGTATTTACTGTGACTGTTTACTAATGTGAAAAATTAGCATTACGATAATGAATCTATATTATTAAGTATATATTGTTAGTACAAATCTCTCATATAGAGCCTGAGAGTGTTTAATGAATAATTTTCTAGTACTCATTGCTCGGCTCATAACACTTTCACTAATGAATATTTTTCTCCTGTTCAAAGGTGGCTGGACCAATCAAATTCACGGATCGCATCAAGCCAGTTGGACTACCAAAGGCAACTGACTATCTCAAGGGCGGAGAACTGGTGGAAGCTGTTGGCTGGGGAGCAACAAAAACTGTAAGTGTCGAGTTCAAGAGTGATACTACATTCTTTTTACACCTTATATATTTTCTCTAGTCTAGTTGTTCGGTCAGAATATAAGGACAGAGTACAGATCAGTTGATGTAGAAGGAATTTAAGCCGAAATATCTCTCTCATTATGATCTTGGATCGATGCAGAGACTTGAGAATTATGGTATTAAAATGAATACAGTCGTTGCTTGTGTATATACTAAGCACTTGTGGTTGGTTATCTTAGGGTGACTCGTGTAGTTTGCAGTCTGTGAGAAGTATAAAGTACTGTAACTATAAAAACTTGAATGTTGTGTATTTCAGAACCCAGCAACTTACCCCAAGAATCTTCAGAAAGTGGTGCTAACTGTGGTGAGCTTCGAGGAATGCAAGAAGAAAATATCGTCGGCGCCATCGCCATATGATGCAACTATTCTCAATGCCACCATGGTCTGTGCTGGAAAAGACAAGGCTGGAGTGTGTTACGTGAGTCCCACATTGTTGTTGCTTACGCTAGAATACATATGACAATACAAAGGTTATGTTTGCATCTTCAGACTAAAACGTTGTGCGGCATCTTCAATGAAATTGTCTGGTGCCTTAAAGCGATGCACAGTACTTATAGTTTTAAATTTATTTGCAAAGTATTTTTTAAGTAGCAAAATTTTTATATTGAAGAATCCGCGCACTGGTTTGTCACTAATAATTTGTAATATGTCTCTAACTTTATCGATTGCAATAAACCTGTTTTTTTTTACAGATTTTTTCACCAAAATTATCACAAATTTTGCTCTGAAAAATATGCCGTAGGTACTTTTTTCTTGCGAACGAACTGTGTATTCTTTTGCAAAACGTCTGTATGTAATTGTGCATAGTATGAATGCTCTTAGTTTCGGAGTATTTCAAAGCATTCCATTAAAAAAAAAAGTTTGAAATTTCTGCACGGATCTGGAAAAAAACTACATATCATGGCCTTGAGGTCGAGGAGCATAATGTGTAAAAGTCCTATTTCATCATATTTCACCGCTGCTAGATTTCCATAAAGTATTATAACATATATTCTTTTGATATCTAAATAACAGTCACAACACATTTTTATTCTGTTATATGTTAATTAAATCCTTTTACTCTCTTACTTTTGTCAGAGTATTAAGTCAGAGAATAAAAAATGTATTTAACATTTAACAGAATAACAGGTGTTGTGCTTTCAACATAATTAATTGTATTTTAGCGTGCACATTCATATAGTTGTGTTTTGCGTACTAGTGTTTTTATAGTTGTACTAATATCGTGGTAATAGAATTTTCTTTACAGAAAAATTACAAATTTTTTACCCACATTCTACATTGGCAACATAAATCAGCGATTTGGGATGCTCTTATCGGTTGATTAGTGTGTAGTGAACGGTTCGGTTTTTTGGGTCCTGTTAAAGTTAATTCTACTATGGTTGGAAAGATCAAAGGCATATTTTTACATGTAAATTGGTAAAAAGGCTGGTTACAAGTGTTTGCAGTGGAATATTTGCATTTACAAGCATGCGCGAAAATAATTTTTTTTGTTATCGAAATTGCCCGAGTCGGGCGAGACATTTGAAAATAGTCCTCGCTACTCAGGCAGCCAAAAATGGTACATTGCGGCAAATTATTTGCAGTGCATTTTCAAACACTACTGATACCGGAGTCGCGAAAATGCTCTGGTCCTGAAACATGCTACTAATTCAACCGCCAAAACACACTTATTGTTAAAAGTTTCGAACAGGGAAAATTTCTGCCGCTTGAGCGCTGGCGTCGCTAAGAGGTGTAAACTGACAATGACCAATCACAGAGCTTTCCTTTGGAAGACAAATTGGTTTGTTTTTCGCTTTAAAATTAAATTAAATAACTTCTTCTTTACTGTGCCTAGTTAATTTTGATATTTATACAGTTCCGTATTTAACTAGGTACGTAAGCGATTGCAGTGAAACTAGCGGCAGAATTTTTCCCTGTGCTAAACCCTCCCATCAGAAAATACATTTTCTTTTAGAATTAACCTTAGACCTGTGTCGGTTTCTCGGCACCAGTCGGTACGATGTGTGTATGATTTCTCTGAAAGCTTCCTCAGTTTAAGGGCTTATTTAGTTTTTTTTTTTTTCAGACTGGTGCCAAAAACTCAAAAAAAAATTTTAACAAAAAGCTTTGTAAAAATATGAGACAATGTGCAGTCACACGATGTACAATACTGAGGATGCATTTT